>JAPTYQ010000018.1:44396477-44409855 GCA_029814465.1 Ostorhinchus cyanosoma
GGAGAGGAGAGGAGAGGAGAGGAGAGGAGAGGAGAGGAGAGGAGAGGAGAGGAGAGGAGAGGAGAGGAGAGGAGTTGTCATATCAGACAGAGTGCTGCGTTTTGTTTTGTTTTCTTTTCTGGCATTAGCCCCAAGACAAAAATGTGTTATTATTCCTCTTACTCCAGTATTTGGATCAAAGAAGGAATATTCATCGAAGAAGGAAAGAGATGTGTTCAGGTGCAGCTGGAAAAAGTGGGTAAGAAGTCCACACAGGAGGAAAAAGAAAATGAGTGCAGAGATGAGATGTGGAGGTGAGAGGAGATGCTGATCTGTTCCAGAAAAGTTTCCAGGTCAGACATTTACACACGTTTAGAATAACTTTGAGTATCAGACGTATAATCGTGTAGGTTGAGAATTTATTTTCCAGAAGATCACTGGATGTCGAGAAAACTCCAAATGACATATTAAGCCTATGTGAGTTATTAATCTCAAATAATGACAGTTTTGGTCTCTGACAATTTTATTCATTAATCTAGACAAGTCACACAGTAATTGAGCTGAATAAGTTGGCCTAATGTCTTAGTCCTCCAAACAAACAATGCTGTCATAATTTGTGTTTAATCGGATTGCATTGTTTTGGCTGATAAAATATGCTAACTTGCATTATTATGAGTAATGAGAGGAGCGGAACTCACTGAGCAGCGTTCATCTCCTCAAACAGCAAAGAGAGCGATTGTGTTTGTACAGTAGATGCAAATCAGCCTGTCTTGCTGAGTATTGATTTCAAGGGCACTGTCTGATATGGATGTTGCCGTCTTTTCATGTGATTCCTACCTTTCACCTGAATCAGACTTGTTCTGTACTGTGATCCCACAGCTTTAATTAAAATGCGCTCCTCAGCTCAATATTTGGATTAGTTGAGGTTTAAGCGCAGACTGTGAAATTTAATTTGATTATATTTTCAGCTATAACAAATGAACAGGTAAACAACTACAGACCTTTCATATAATCCTCTCTATTTTCAAGTGGTGTTTGAGTTGCTGAAAATACAATAAAAAAAAATATTCTTTGTATATGTGCAACGTTGTGCATCCTCCTGTGTATTATACATCCATGCGGCGTACTCTGTGAAACTATATTGGTGTTCGCTGAGTTTGTGTGCTGTGTAAATCTTCCTTGTGATACCTGGATGTTAAAATGCTTCTAGATGCTTTCAGTTAGCCACAACCTCAATAACTTCCTCTTGCATTTACGACTATGCGTCTGAATATGAAACATGTGCTTTTAATATGAAGTCCAATTTTGGTTTGAAAGAAAAAAAAATATTAGAAATGTAAAAGTAATAACAGCTGGTAAACCTGAATTTTTAACATTCAAAATATACTTAGATATGTTAATGGTAGTTTGTGAAGCCGGGTCAAGTAAACATGTTTTCCAATTTGCCATCACTGTTGCAGTCTATGTCATTTCTATTTGCATGGTAATAGTCTGCTCATATTTGTCAAGGTATTTGGAATGGGGCTATGAAACGTCTGCCCTAAATAAAACCTTAATCAGGAAACAGTTTTTATTTTACTCTAAAAAAGAAAATCAAGTAAATGTACACTTTAAAAATCACACTGCTCTTGTTTCACTTCTCCACGTACAGGCCATGCTGCTCTGGAAACAACTACACAGTGAGTTCAATGAAAGTAAATCAACAAGTGTAGGAGCTGTCAAACTTTCCTTAAAACACCAGGAACCTGCTCAAACACTGACACGACTGACTTAAACAGCCCGCGCTCCGCTCTAATTTTCCTATTTAACTCTGTGGGACAAATAAGTGAGCATGAGCAACTGCCAAGTGTATTTGCTGCCTATCTTAAAAATGGAACAAGGTATGAAAATAAATCCACAGATGTATGAAAAATAAAAAATCAAAAAATATGCACGAGCATGATGATTCGATAATGGCTCAAAAATCGATCCAAATAATTTTGGCTCTGTGAAACTTTTTTTTTTTTTTTCCCAGATGGCCCAATTCAAAACAAATCCAACAAGTGGCACTGTTACAAAAACTGACAAACATATATCACTGTACTCTGATCTTTTAATGCTTCACAGGTCTGAAAGCATAGAAGACAAATGCATGTACTGTATGAGAATCACACTCGTTTGTCTATAAAATGTCTTTGACTGTTTTAACATGTGTGGATTTTTTTTTTTTTATCTCTATGTACAGCACTTTGATTGAAAGCGCTTGAAAAATAAAAGTATTGTTATTATTATTTTCCCTAATTAAATGCATCGGTTGAAGAAGTCTACAAAAACGCAGGTAAGCTGTTAGGAAAGCAAAACAAAACTGATGCTATAAAGGAAATGAAGTGGGATATGCAGTTGAATTCAGTCATTTTAACAGTGCTCCTCTTACTTCTTACAATATGCGCTGAGACGTACATATATCACATGCACATTTCCACCCTGTTAAATTAAACTCAAACCAACTAATTAATTGACTGGACAAAGAAATGAAATGATAATAAGACCTTTCCTATGCTTCAATAGCTTAAGCTAAAGTGGATCTATATAACCCCAAGGTAAAGCACAGATAGAACCCGGGCAGCATCGAAGACCAATAAAGGTTTTTACCTCCATTAGAGGGGCTAAGACGAGACCAGGGCCAGAGCAGCTCTGGATTCCAAGCACGCCTCTGATTTGTCAGCTCTGGGAGAATGCTGTAATAGTGGATGTAATGGCACATGGAGGGTTGTTGTAAGAGTGTGTGTGTGTGTGCGTGTGTGTGTGTGTGTGTGTGTGGTGAGGTGAGGTGGGATGAGATGTGTTGTGGTGAGACAGAGGGAATGAATGACGGTAGAAAAATGTCTGCAGATGGATCTTGAAACAGTCATACATCCTCGTTAGACCCCCTGTCCCCCAGTGGCCAGAACAGTCCCGTCATACACACATACACACACACACACACGCACATACACATGCATGCACACGCACACTCTCATCACACACACAGCTTAATATGACCAAACTACACCTGAAGAATGTTTACGATTGCTGCCCTGGTAGTAAATAATGCCAGATTTTCCACCGTCTTTGCTTCATTTTTCATCATTAAATATTTATGATTTACATTTTATTGTGTTTAGGTTAACACTGTTTTATTCATCACAAGAGAAGTTTGTGTTGAAATGAAATGACACTTGTTATTCAGGACACTATAAATGAAATGGTATATAGTATTTCAACTGATGCCATACAGTAGTGGGGAAAAAAAGTTTTCGGACACCCTTAAAGTTTTACATAATCTCAAATATTATCAGGAAATATTTGCATAAAAATCTTTTTTGTGTTTCAGAAGGCGTGTCTGCATCAGACAGACACTAACAAATGCTTTTTCTTTTTTTTTTTTTTGTTAATTGTTAATAAGAAAAAATAACAAAACTAAATTCTTGACAATTTCAACATGTGATGTCTTGGATGTTTTTCATTATCGACTGAAACATCCACTTTTGACCTTGATCCAACAGAGCATGTGCAGAAGGAGCATGTGGGTTTGGAGAAGGGAGCAATACTTGGTAGACTTCCATGACTGATGAGGGATTCCTCATGTAATCTATTACAAATGCATGGAGCATCCAAAACTTTTTTTCCACCACTGTACATCAAGTTAACACCATTTTATTATTTTCTTCTTTTATTTGGAAACTAAATACAAACCAAAACTGCTTAAATGAAACAGCACTGGACTTAAGAACTAATGTAATTCTGTCAGAACGTAAGCTTTAAGTTTCCTGTTGATAACAAACATGTCCAGTGTTCCAGGTTTGACCATAATATGTGCAAATAAACACCACCCGGACTTCATTCGATGCAAAATTATGAAAAAGAAAAACAAGACTTAGCTTTTTCTGCAGGATCCGTTGGTCTTTCATTTCCAAAGGCTAATAGAATGCTGCTAAAATATAGATGTGATGCCTTTTTACAGTTTCACTTCTTTCTCCGTTGTGATTTCTTGTCACTTTTCATAACTGCTAGTAACTGTGAATCTCATGCTAAGCAGCTCTTGCTGTCCAAATCACATTACCTAAGGCAGCTGGATTCGTCAGATCACAAGATAATGTGAGAATTGCAGGACCGTGCAAATGTCTGGATGTGATGCAGGGCGTTAGAAGTGACTAACTCAAATTAGATTACCAGATACTGTAGATGCACTGCAAAAGTCTAAAGCTTACCAAGTGTATTTTACTCATTTCTTGTCCAAGTATCTCATCACACTTAAAATAAAACATAATCACCTATGGAGTAACTTTTCAGTGAGATTTAAGAACTTATTTGGATCTTGAAAATCTTACCAAGATCATTTTCACTTGTTCCATTTAAGCAAAAAAAAAAAAATCTGCCATTGGAACAAGTGCAAACTATTTCATGAAATAAGATCTTATATCTCACTGAAAAGTTACTCTTCAGGTGATTATGTCTTATTTGAAGTGTGATGAGATACTTGGACTAGAAATGAGAAAAATACACTTGGTAAGATTTAGATTTTTGCAGTGTGGCATCATTTAACGCCGATTCATAACATATAAAGCATAATATATACGATAGTACCAAAAAAAAAAAAAAAAATCATCCTTACACTGAAATAAATACCCGTGTACAGATGTGGGAGGCTGTACCCACACATAAGCCTGGAACAAATATCGCACATTTCACTTACAGCCCTCCAGTGTCGCCTTTACAACTGCTGCTAGCAAATGAAAATTATCAGTTTTTAGACACATGAGGAAAAAAAAAAAAAAAAAAGCTGATGAGTAAAATCGCTTTGAGACCAACTGGCATCCTCTTTCAAGCCAAAGAGAAGCCACTCACACATCACCCCTGAGGACCCACTAGCAGATCCCCCCCTCAGCATCCCCAGCAGCTCACCAAGTCATGTCCTTTCCCATGTTGTCACCCCCTCCTCCTGTCCTCCCACAACATGAGTCTCTTGCCCTGAAGAGAGCTGGCACACAGTACAATGAGGCAAACAAAGATACAAATGGCTCTTGGAGACAGCTCGCACTCGCATCTGCATTCATTACCCCTCGTTTTTTTTTTTTTTTTTTTTTTTTTGGCGACGCACGAAAATATTTGTTCGCATTGTGCGCTTATGACAGGCTTTAACGGTGCCATCGCGTCGGCCTTCAGAGCCCGTGACTTCCGTGGTTGAGACAGTCAGAGGTCAGTAATGAATATACATGTGTGGTATGATAGTTGGAGAAATAGAGCGAGGGAGGAAGATGAATATTGAGTTAACATGCTGTGCAGGGGTAGGGCTTCATTCCCAGTTCCCCAGTCACAATGTCCTCTGCTGTTAGTCTCAGTCTGGCTTGTGAACATAAATATTTACACGGCTGTCACGTTTAGGATTTATAGGACATTCTCTGCTCTTACTGTAAGAGATGTAGAAAAAAGTATGCGTTCATCTTTCCTTTTCTTTTTTTTTTTTTTTTTGCAGAAGTAAGTTTCCTTTTGTACCATGGCAATGAAATTCTTGTTTGCTTGGGGATGTCTACGCAACCCTGTTTTCTCTGTATTGTATACTGGGAGCACAGAGTGTGAATATTGTCTCATTATATTGACAGTTTTCGTCCTTGCCAGTTTCAATAACCAACATTCAGCAAAAGAACTGCTGTAATATAAACAGTTTGGATATTTCCAACTGGTAGGCCGGCAAAGTGAGAGAGAGAGAGAGAGAGAGCGAGCGAGACAACAGGGACAATAAAGCAAAGACAATATACTTTTTGCCTGTCTTTGTAATACTGGATGCAATAACAATACTGAAGGCTAACCTGTCAGATGTTTATTTCCGCGTGTGTATCCAGACAAACTGTCAATGTTTGCGGTCATTACTCGAATATTCTCATCTGCCGCAGCACCAACGCAAACCCCCTTTTTTCCACTCTCACTTTTTCTCGCACCCACAGCTCTACCTCCTGTTTCAATCCCGATCTACCAATGCCAAATCTATTTTGTCATGTAACTCCTCTGATAGGTTGGCATGTAATTAACTCCTTGGCATGCACTGTGGGCTGTCATTTGCATGGTAATAAATCTCTGCTCCTTACTGTAGGTGGGAGAGAAGCTGTGTGCTTAGCTTCAGCAAACATCCCCGTCTTACCCCTTATCAACTCCCCCTGACTCCAACCTGTTTGGGCCAAGAGGAGAGGAAGAATCGCCATTTCCAGGTGGTAGACCGTATTGATTAAACACCGCGCATGGTTTTTATGAATGTATTTAAGGGAGATTAAGCTTTCGGACAAGTGACTGCTATTAATCCATCTGTACATTTACCGTAGAGCTTGTTGTTTATTTGTTCCTACAAGCCGTCTGCCATCCATTACGGAGTCATTTCCTTTTGGCCACTTTATCAATTGTGAGGTTCATATTTCTCAGAGATTCCTGGCTGTTGCTTAGATTATATACAGTATATCAGCCAAAGCCACAAAGAAGACGAGCCACAGTGTGTGTTTGTGTGTGTGTGTTTCGCTTAAGTACGTGTATATTTGGCAGCATCTGAGTGCACATGTGCCCACAAATATAATAAGACCTAGAGATGAGGTGATGGGGAGGGGAGGAGAGTATGTTGGGAGAGGGGGGGGGGGCAAGGTGATTATATGTGTGTGTTTTGAGAGATGGATGAACGGAGTAAAGATTGCACTCATCTGTCGTGGTACAGTGCTCCCATCAGGTCTAATGAGTGTGCCGGGGTGACCTCAGTCTCGTAGGTTCACAGGCCTGATTAAACATCGTCTCAGACTCGGCTCAGGGGATGTCGAGCAGACCAGCACCGGCTCCCCGCTCTCCTCTTTCTCCCCTCTTTGCTCCCCTCTGTCGTCCTAATGGCTCCTTCTGATCTAACCCCATTTATCTCCATCACCCACCCCCCACCCCCCTCTCTTTCTCCACTACCCCTCACACACACATGTACGCGTCAGTCTTCCAGTGATACTCCCTTTGTTTGACTGTCATCTGTCTTTATTAAAATGCGCTCCCTTGCCTTGTACACCTGTATTTGCAGTTATATATACGTCCGATGTGTTTTCTTTCACTGTCGTCAGTCCTTATGCCTGCTGATTTGCCGTCACCGTGTAAATGCGTCTGTGCTGCCCCGCCTTCACATTTTCTTCGACACCCACCGTATGTTTATTCAGACCTAGTAAGCCATAATGAGGTTGAGGTTGAGGGATGATGATTAACTGCAAGAGGATTCAGAAACTAGCGTAACTCATGATAAGAGTACTTTCTCCGGTGAATTTGATTTATTTGCCTGTAAGGTGTGGAATATCGGCTGTTCTGGTGAGCTGGAGGCCATGTGGGGTCATGAGTCGGAGACATGCAGTTAAGACGCAGTCAGCCAGCGCGTTTTAATCTTTCTCTCTTCACTTTGATCTCGGTAACTTCAGTCGAAAGCTTGCTCAAGTCATCACCAAGACATTTTAAAGGGTTGCAATTAGAGCCAAATAGCCCACCATTTATCAAGCTCCTTTCATGTCCACCATTTTATTTTATGAAAGCAATCGATTGTCTCTGTTGCATCGAGGCGCAGCCTAACCTCTGCTTGTGCTCCGAGGTGATGAGCTGCAGCCAGGCCTTTTACTCCAACGGTGAGTGAGAGAAATAGAGGGAGCCGTAGGTGGCTGGAGCGCCGTGACCGACACTTTCACATTTACACAAGAGTTATCAAACAGTTTGATCTGGCGAATAAATACATAAATTAATATAGCAGCTAGTCAAAATGCCAGGGGCATTTGTGCTTTCAGGGTGGGACTCAGCAGATTGAAGGAAGAGTGAAGAAGAGAGAGACAAACCCAGACAGAGGTCAACAGAAGGAGAGAGAAGGACAGACAAAGAGATGAGAGTAAGGGAGTAAACAAAGCCAGACAGTGCTACAGTTGCATATTGTTTATTTTTCAGCAATTTTTTTTTTGACATCACTGCTCTAGAGAAGTGCTCAGCTCGCTTGCAGACAGACGGCGGGGAAAGACATGTGGCCGACACAGACTTAAAGAGAAAGGGAGGCTACACACACACGCACACATACACACATGCGGTGCGCACACACACCCACACACACACACACACACACACACACCCACACACGGTGCACACTCACATAGACGACTGGGATTTGTTTCACAGCAAAAACCTTTGTAGAAATGATAATAAAATAAGCACCTTTTGTTAATATTTAAATCCTCAAACTATGAAATTAAATGAACTTTTTTCCCCATAAAATATGCATGGATTTTTTTAATAGAATGCATGCATATTTTATGTAAAAAGTTCATTTATTTTAAGCCTTTTTGAGTCTCTTTTAAACAGCCTTTATGCATATTTAACCTATCTAGTATGTTTTGTTTGACATAGCATTTAATATACTCTTAACCTATAAGAGCAAAATGTTGACCATCAATATGTTAATATATTTAGGTGTTTTGTAATTTGGAAAATTTGAATATTTGATCCATCAAAAATATTTTCTGACAGTGTATGTTGAATGCTTTCCATAACAAATCCAACTACTAGCTGAAACTATAACATTGCTAAACATTTTATGGTTATGTTTAAGCACCGTGATCACATGAAATGGGAAAAAACGGCATATTTGTTAATATTCCAACAATAATATTTACAGTTACGGGGGTTATTTTCCATCATATACTCTCCATTCTAAAGTATCCATATCCAAACTTTAATAAAACTTTAATAAACCGTTCACCTAAACATCCCATTAATTGCTTTGAATTGTGATGTCTCAGTGTCAGTTTCAATGAATCTGTTGAACCTACTTATTTCAGTTAAGTACCTGCATGTCCTGTGGAAGAAATTACTGTAGATTTTTCTAAAAATACGACTAAATTACAACAGCATATACATTCTTCTGACAAACATAATGACTGCATTGATTACGTTACTAGGCAATGCCTCATGTGAGTGAATGAAACACTACATTTTTATCACCAGCCGGAGTTGGAAGAGGCAATTAGTTGGATGGATGGAGGGCATAAAGAGAGCAGGACTTTGACACCAATGACAGAATGCTGCATTCAGAGTCCAGTAAGTGGTTAGGTTTAGACAAAAGAGGTTCATTGAATAAGCTTATGTAAATATTGTATTCTGTTCAAGTTTTTTTTTTAAGTGCTGTAACACTTTGCATGGATGGAATAACATAGGTGCATAAAAAGGGTCAACGAAGCTGCAATCATAATGAGTGGGTATAGTAGAAAAAAGGAAAAAGAAGCAAATATGTTAATTAATTTCCCTATTATGCTGTATTTAGATGTATGTGTGTGCGTGTGTGTGTGTGATATCTTGAAGACAAATTTGTTATTAGCCTATTAAAGCGTGCATTAAAGCATTAATTAGAGGAATACATATATCTACATGCATGCACAAATGTACACAGACACAGCATATTATCTCATATCTACATAATATGCATTTCCATACACACACATACACACAAACACACACACACGGAAGCAGAGCAGAGCTCCAGCAGTGCGGGGCAGGAGAGGAGGCTGCAGGGCCCTGACCACATAATCATCTCCTAGAGAGTGATCATCAAGGCCTCCAACATCACTGCACAAATACACCAACCCTGGACCCCCTGGCATGAAGGCAGGGAGGAGGGGTAAAGACAAAGAGTGTTTACTGGAAAAAAGGGAGGGTGAGAGAAAATAAAAAAAGAGAGGAGAAAGGAGGGGGGGAGAAAAAGGAAATTAAAAAGCAAAAAGCAGAAAGAAGGCAAGATGGGGTTTGTATTTACAGGGGGAGAGAGAGAGAGAGAGAGACAGAAAATTAAAAAAGACAGAAAAGAGGTGCAGAAAAATATAAAGAAAGGGTAAAAAGAGAAGGAAAATTGCACAGGGGTTAGGGTGACAGAAATGGAGCAAGGAGAAAGAAAATTAGGAACAAAGAGAAAGAGATATAGACCTTTTTTGGAAGGTGGCAGAGGGGAAGGCAGCAGGAGAAAGGAAAAGGGCAACAGAGGGTCGGCAAAAGAAAAAAAAGAAAACAGCAAGAAAGAAAACAGTACGAAAGACACATTAAGAAAGACAGAGGAAGGAAAGCATTCGAGGTGAAAAAAGGGCTGTGTTGACAGGAAAGGACCAAAGAGGTGAGAAAAACACAAAGCAAGAATTGATGAACAGCAAAGGGGAACGAGGGAGAGGTGGGGAAGACATATGGGTCAGAACATGACAACCCCCAGTTCAAAACTTTGCTTCTGTGAGAAAAAAAAAAAATAATAATAATAATGTGGAAACTTGTATTACACTTGTGCTTCGGACAAAATATGAATCATCATTTTGCAATTTCATCCTTTTCTAAAGTTACTTCTGAAATGATAAACCAGTAGTGTTCAGAAATACTAAAGTAAAGCCTGAAGAATTCAACAAACTGTGACAACTTGGAAATGTCATGAATCCAATGAAAATCTGGCTTTATAGGTTAACACGGAAATATGTTTTTTTTTAAAGTACGAATTCACACTTTGACATATTTTACATTTCAGATTAATTAATTGATTATTTTTAAGGAATTCAAATCATCCTTCATTTGAAAATACAGACTGAAAAGCAAGATCTGTGACATTGTGACTTATTTTTATATATATATCTAGGACCTAATATCTTCTTGACATGAATAAAAATACGTATATTAGTGCTTCACAGAATTAAAAATTCAAGCTGGAAAAAAAAAAAGTGGAAGAATATTTTTTTCAGAATTCAACATTCCTTTCTCAGGTGATGGATTGCTTATTTTTTTTATTAATATAACACAATCACAAAAGCTATTTCTGAATATGTGGTGCAAATTGGCTTTTTATTGGATGTTCAGAACAAATTTCACCTCAATCCAGTCAAAAATATTCATATTAGCGTGACTGAGAGTACTCGCATTAATGATGAAATTTAGCTCTGAGGGCCAAACGTCATAACTAAATTCATAACTTAAAAAAAAAAAAAAAAAGTAGTAGAATTTTGCAAGGTCCCATGAATTTAACGGTATGATTTTTTTTTTAAAGAAAATCCATGACATGAACTGAGAGGTCCAAGGTGAGCTGATATGGATTGACCCATATAAATAGAGATACAGAAATAAGAGTGTGTTTCTGTATTCCATGCATGAATGTACAGCAGCGTTGCCCTGGAAACGCCAGCTGCTTGGATTATGAGCTGATTAGTTGCCCTCCTCTATGAAGACCCCCAACCCGGCTGCCTCCACTCGACAGGATGTGTGCATGCTACCTGGGACACGGTCTGATGAACAATCACACACACACACACACACACACACACATACACACACACACACACACTCTCGTACACACACATGCAATAAACCCGACCTTTAGACGTGGTTGCCCATTGTATTCAATGTAGCCAATACCTTTCAGCGTCAACATCTCAATCTGTGGCTCTGCTGGACTCTTCTTCTGTGTCTGTCTGTGTGGGTGACGTGGCAGGGTGCTAATCTTGGCTCTTATCTGTGCCTGCAGCTCTGCTCACATTCCCTTCTCCACCATAACCTTATCTGCCATCACTGTCAATCAGAGCAGATCAGGCTTTACCTGCAGCTGAGTCCGCCGGACCCCCTTCCTCTCCCTCAACCCTGACAACCAGCCTCCCTTATATGTCTTTTACAAACCACTGTATCTTACCTCAACGCATGTTTGAAGATACTTGTAAGATGCTTCATCCCCTGGCACACAAGTGAGTGCTCAAATTATACAGCCTTTGTCAGATAACAAATAGGGATCCAGTGAGATTACCTATTCCTCTGTCTTTCTTGATGACATTTTTTGTGCTTTGCAGTTTTATGCTTTTGATAATGCTATTCCTTTGTGACAACCTGATAACATGATGACATGTGTATCCTGACTTAACTTTACCCTCGCTGCGTGATTCTGAGAGGTTCGAAAGTTGACTGAATGTACAGATGTGAGACAAGAGTAGTTCAGGGACATATGTAAAAAAAAAAAAAAGAGAGAGAGACAGAGAGAATCACAAGACTCTTCTATAGAACCCTTTGAGGCTCTTAAAAGGTTTCAGATTGAGTTTTTGTTCTGGTTTTACCACCTTATAAACCTACCGAAAAATCTATTTCATTTTACATTTACATTATATTTACTGTAGAATATTTTTGCCACTTTTTCTTGCTGTCGCTGTTTTTTCCCATGGGGAACTGAAGCCCTGAAGTGCTCTTAAACCTACCAAATGTCTGTATTATTGTGTCACTGTGGTGCTTTTATACATTACTTCAGACTCATACAACAAATAAACTGATCAAGAGAGCGATTTTATGAGGTAAAATCATTGTTCTCACATTAGCCGACTGGTTCTGAAGAGAACAATAAAACATCTTCAATTTGACTTGTAAAGAAAACAAATGAGGTTTGGCAGAAAGACAGACAGATGGACTGAGGACCTCTGAATAGTGATGTTAACATTCATTGATTTTATTTTAGAATGCTAAAACAGCATGAAAAGTACAACTCTGTGTCATAATATGGTGGGATGGCTCACAAAAGCCATTAAAGCTACATTTTCCACAAAATGTAGATTTTTAGATGTTCATTGATTTTTTTTTATTTTTTTTATGTGGATTATCACCAATATTGATTCATTTCATTATTACATCATATGATTCTGTTTCCAGCTAAAAAACATGTTTTTGTGTTTAGTATTACTTTAACAGATCAGGTCTCAGTAAATGGTAAACGTGAAATTTAATATTTATCCTATTTGTTTCCTCGACACAGTGAAGTCAAAGCTTAGACAAAATGTGTGACTTTTTCAGTCTACACTCTCCTCCCTTCTGCTATTTGTGTGTTACCGTTTTCAAGGTCCATTTAACTGCGTCAAAGACCAGTAACCTTGGAGGTAAAAAATACATGATGCAGTTGGCAAGTTTTGATAAAATCATATGTCTTTTTGAGTGGCGTTTTGGAGGGATTTAGTCATTTTAATAGCATGGTTTACTTCTCCAACAAAACAAATTCTCCTTGACACTATTTTGCAAAAGCACTGTTGCTGCATTCTGCACTTAGTGACTGCACTTACAGTTTTTTTCCCCCCTTTTTCCAAAATGATAGAAGATGGTGGCAGGCCATCTCCAGCGCTGGCACAACGCTAACAAAGTGTGAAAATATGGTCTGGATGTACCCGACTAAAGCAGGTTAGCAATCATTACTAATAGTATATGTATTGAAAGACTGCTGGGGAAAATACTTTAACTGTCACTTTTACACTTCAATATAGAAATAAGGCCAATAATAAGAAGTATGTTCAACTTGGCCAATTACAAGTACAGTTGAGCTCATAAGTTTACATACCCTGACTGAATGCACATGGGA
>JAPTYQ010000018.1:44424835-44435585 GCA_029814465.1 Ostorhinchus cyanosoma
TCATTGATCCAACTCCATGGGTTTTACTGGTGAATCAATGTTGTAGAAGATGACGGTGTTTCCATGGTAACTATGGAACCTCTGAATGTACAAATGGGTCATATTTGATGACCATGAATAGATGACAAACTGTATTTCACACCAATTCGTTACATGTATTGATAGAATTAATGGATTAACAGATATTAAACAGTTTAGATCAGTAGATGGTTCTGGTCGCCGGTGGCTGTTTGCGTCTTTAAGGGTTAAACCACGTAGCTTATGCTGGATTTAAATCTGGCAACTATGGCAAGAAAAAGGCAACTTTATTTATACGCAAAAGCAATTCAATGTTCTTTACCTACATAAATGAAAGGAACGTGTATATCTATATTAAATCTATTAAAACTAAAAGAATATACAGGCCTCCAGCGTTACATACCGATAAGAATTAATTAAGACTTACAGAATGATAAGAAAACAGATATAGAGCACATGAAAAAAACTTTTCAACCTTGATTTAAGGACGTCTACATTTGGAGCCAATCTAAGCACAAATGGCATTTTGTTCCAGTTTTTTTTTTTTTTTTTGCAGCGAAATGATTCTGCCTCTGCGTTTTAACATTTAGCACAAAAGACTTGAAAATGCTGCTGATCCTGTTTTTGTCTGGACACTCCAGGGTTGGGTTGTAATATTGACAGACTTTTAGAACAGATAAGGCAGATGGTCACATTTCCTGTCTGATTGGGTCTTATCAGTCACTACTTATCCTTCACACATTCATCCCCTTTCACATGACTCTCTCTGGAAGAACACAACATGTTTCCACACATACAAGTTGGTAATTTCGGATACTGAATTACAGGTGATTGTGTCTTTTCTGTCACTGTTTTGCTGTTAAATTATGCTTTTTGATTGTGATATTACTGATAGATTTTTATTTTTTTTTGTGACAGTTGCTGCTCCTCTTTTCTTGTGACATGTGTTTCAGATCTGCGAGAATGACAGAGATTATTTGTGAGAATTTTCCTAAATGTTGATGAGCATTTGGATATGAAATCATAGCTGTTTTTTTTTTTTTTAATTGATAGTAACTACATGATTTTAGTCTCATTCTGTACATTTCTCTGTCATGTTAATGTTCTTTTGTTGGATCTTTTCAAGTAATACCAACAGCCGGATGCTCTTTAGAAAAAAAAAAAAAAAAAAAAAAAGAAATCTATAGATATCGTTATAGAGCCCACAAATTTGAATATTGCGTCTTGTAACAGAAAGGGTTGGTATTTTTTAAATGCCAGATGTCTCATTGGAACAAAATTTGCATTTAGGCTGCCTGACAGTCACAGAGCCACAACCAGACTGCACAATCATGCCGGTAACACTGTGTGGAGGAAGTACACTGAAATGGCAGCATTATACGACAGAGCATCTCAAACCATCAGGCCATGACAATGACAATGAGGCTTGTCCAGAAGTGTCACCTCTCAGAGTTTTTGTTTGCGTCTCTCTCTCACACATACTTTTGGGCTCTCCCTTTCTCTCTGTCTCATATACACATCAGCGCCCACACACACACACTTGCACACGAACAGGAAGACAGAACATCTTTATTAGCCCTCTGTATGCAGCCTGTGCTCAGCCCAAGATTGCAGTACTGACCCCTCGCTGTGAGCCGTACAGGGGAAATGTTTACCCAAACCCCACAGAACATGCCATTAACCTCTTTCTAGACAGAAGACAAACAAGAATGTTCCTCCATGAGGGCAATAAAGACAGGAACACCTATCTAGGACCATCATGACAATCATCTCATTATGAAGCTGCAGGAGGCAGTAACGACCCAGGGAGCCCTGTCTCCGAGGGACATTTTCACTGCAGTATACCGGAGTGCCTAACACTTAGTGAAGTACCTATGATATGCAGTGAAGTGCAAACAACTCATTAACCCAACGGTGAGGAACAATATAAAGCCCCCAATTCCATCAGCCACCTCAGCCCACACTTCTGAAGCCATTCCCAATCATCACTTCTCACCTACTTCCTGTCTTCTCCTACCTAGCTCCTGTGTCTTCACACCTCTCCGGCTCCCCAGAGATTTAGACTGATATCCTTAGGTTCTGATTAAAGCCCCAACCTGGAAGGGTGTCTTGGTATGTGGTAAAAGGGATGGGGAGAAGGGGGAGCAGTAAAGGCTTTGGGACTGGAGCTTCTCCTTCTTATGGGCCCGTGGGTGTAATTCAATCACACCTCGATAATTCCCCTGATGCGACAGTCGAATCCCCTTCACACACATCGAGTGCAGATAGACAGCACAGGCTCAGGCTCATCCCAGATTGAGGGTCTCCTCCTGGGTGGGCTTAAGAACCCACTACTGGGTATATTTTACCTGTGTCATTTGAAGAGGCCATTATTTTAATTGAAAAAGGTACTGACGGCCGAAGGCAAAAACGATAGAAGACGGGGAAAAACAGGGGAGAGAATTAAAAGAAAAACACCAGATGGTGATATACATGGTAAAAATGATTGTTTATACTTACTGTTTGATTATATGTGATAATGAGAGTGGGATTCCTCAAGGCAATTAGTGTCTGCGGCAGCCATATTGTGAGAGGACAGGGGAAGGACGACACGGGCTGTTATGAAGGGGCGCTTATCAAATATCTCCGCCGGGGTGATTAGTGTAATAAGACACTGCAAGGTGAGATAGGCCACTCACACTCTTTTAGTATGTCTGTGTGTGTGTAGTTAAGAAAGTGAGAAAGTGTGTCTGACTGCGCAACAAAACCATGTAGACAGAGAGTCAGAGTATAAGAGTCTGTCCGTATGTTTCCATATCTGTGTGTTTCTGAATAAGCGTCTTAATGCGTTTCATGTTCCCATATGCCTCCTTGTGTATGTTTGAGTGTGATGTAATTCCTATGTTAATACCGGCTCCGATGCCAGGCCGGATGCCCCAGGGGCTTTAGCCTGTGACAGAGGGCAGATTGGGGGCACTTACCCCTGGCAGAGTCTTCTGTTCATGGAGGGCGCTCTGGGCCTTCAGTGCAGACTCTCTGGCACAGTATGTAAGAAAGGCACATCCTACAGAATCAGGGAGACAGAAGAAAGATAACAGCGTCACAACTACAGACCACCATTAATAATAAAATGAAAAAAAAAAAAAAAAGACTTACAGTGACAGAGAATTTATGATCATTTTAAAAACATGTCCATTATAGGTGTGTGATGCTTTTTGGGGGGCTTAGTAGTCTCAAGAGATCACAGAAAATCCAAAAACTATAAAGGGAAATTTATGTCATTATGATGATCTTGGGATTTCAACATTTAGTACCCATCTAGTAGAATGCCTAAAATTTAAAACGCTATAAAATGCAAACGCATACAGCCGATTAGGGGAAGGAAAAAAAAAAAAAAAGATAAACCAGGCCTCCACTATCATTTTTATGTAAACTCATCTAGATTGCATAAAATATTGTGATTTCATTTGACTGGTGACTGAAAAACAGACCTGGATTTTCCCTGGATTGGAGCGTTCCAAACTCTAACATGTTGCATTGGAAACGTATGATGTGAAGCCAACACCTCTTGTTTGATGTGTGTTTGAAGTGAAGATTAAGTTGACTTCTCTCAAACACACACACACACACACACACACACACACACACACACACACACACACACACACACACACACACAAATGAACAGCTCCAAATGGGCCCAAAGATGTAGGTTTTCACTGAAGTATTTCCAATCTATTCACAATCATAACACAGGTCTTACGAAGTCATACAAGTTATTGCCAAAAGCATATATTAAACACAAGTATTAACTATTAATATCTTTATCTGACAGATTAAAAAGCATGAGAAATAAGGTTAATATACTTGTGTTTTGAATCTGTTTTTATTATTATTATTATTATTATTATGTTTGACTGCATTCATCCGAATAAATTTCTCTTTACATTTAACCATTTCCTATTGATTAATCACCATTCATTATAATATTTTTCAGTGAACATCAAGTATTTTCCTATATTTAATTCATCGATCGTGCGGATACTTATAAAAACTCAGCGTAAATTAAAATCAACTGAATAAAAAACATTACTTTTCAGCAAAATGCATCATTAATTCTACATAAAATCAAGTCTGTCCAATCACCATATGGGTTTTATTGGTGAATCAGTGTTGCAAATGACACAATGATGTTTCCATGTTTACTACAGAGACTATGGATGCATCTGGAAAAGACATCTGATGCTGCTGAAAAGCTGAAAAACGGCATTTTACCTGAATTCTGTTCATGTATTGATAAGTTTAGCGGTTCAGCAGTTGCTTTCAGGTCTTTAAGGGTTAAATTGGCATCCTAAATAACACAAGAAATAGTGATGAATATTCACCTGAGGGTAATTTTGAAAGGAGTTGTGATGGGAAATGCTTTGTCATGCCAAAACGAGATCAGCACAGTATTTTCTGACAAACGCTCACTTTTATAGTTATTAATCTGTGTGTAGATAGATAAAGCAGTTGGGGTTTTATGAACCCAGTAATTAAAAACCTTCAGTGACAAACAGTACCTGTTCTTTCACATATCTCCAGAGACTTTTCCTTAAGTTGAAAATTGGAGGGAAAAAGAACGAATATGCGTCAATAAGTGACAGCTTTCATTAAAGGGCGAGTGGTTGCTCTGTTCCGTGCTTGGCAGAGCTGACAGTGGGTGACTCCGTTCAGAAGAGGTTTTGCACTGTGCAGCATAATTTCCCATTACTACATGTCACACCTGCTGCCAAGGATTCCCATGGGAGAAGATACACACACATACACACACAAACACACATACAGATGATACCCAGCATGCAGCGCATAGCACCCATCACCCCTGAAACCAAGCAACACGCTGGCACCCAGCCAAGAGAGCTCCCTTTCACTACAACCTTCACCCACCTCCACAACTAGGCAGTTATTCAAGAGGAAAAATCACCTAAACGACACTGATGAAACAGCATGCCACACAGCAAAGCAGAAAAGTTTGGGAGCCCAGGGAAACACTCTTCATCCTTTGTGACATTACAAAACTGTGGGACATGAGCTGAGGCCTCCCGGGGGGCATGTCCTAATAAAGGCTTATGGGAGTTGTAGGCTGTCACTGACACTCTAGCGCCACTGCTCTGACATTTGTTTTATATTTTTCACCTTTATTCACATTGACCTGACTGGTTTGCATCTTGGCAAGATTTAATCGCTGCTGTTTACTACAATGTGTAAAAGCAATCAGTGTATCAAGTCATGCAGTAGTGATGTTTGTTTTTCTAGGCAAATTTGCCTGTAAAGATTTATTGTTCATTAGCTTTCCAAGAGATTAGGTTTGGACGATCGCAGCCTCTTTTATGAAACATCAACTGCAAAAAAAGTTCATCTTAAATGGCACTTTGCAGAGAAGTAATTTTATATCTTTACTTTTTGACTACATTTTCCGTTTTTGGATGCAAACCACCAGCAGTTTTGACTTTTTGCTTCATGAAACACAGCATCTAATAATTCCTAATGGTTTGTTAAAGCAGACATGTGCTGTAGCCTTTAATATTCAGTCCAGCTGCACGGCTGCCTCAGTTTAAGTCAGTGAAGAGTCGGCAGGACTTCATGTTCAACAGTTTTGGCTCAGGGAGTGCTTTAAGCCCAGAGGAAGCCAGTTGTAGAACAGATGAGCATTCAGCTTGGAAGACATCAGGAGAGACAAAATAATAATGTTTAAGAGGAGGTAACAGGGGTGTACCCGCTGGTAGCAGGTTAGCGCTGTCAGCTCACAGTTTTAAGTTGACTAATTGGAATGGGATTAAATTATTATTTAAAACTATGCCACATTGTTCTCCTGTTATTACATTCAATAATGCAAACGAACCTTGAATAAAATGCTACTTTCATTTGTCTGTAGTGATGCTGTATTACCATGCAAATCATTTTAATTTAGCAAGTTTTAAGCCTATGTATTGATTTTAGTTTTGGTGGCGTTTTGCCAAAAATACTGGCGGCTTCTTGTCATGAAGAGGTTAAGTGGGGTGAAGCTAATACTTGTGTAATCAAAGAGAATTTACTACACCATAATTTCTGTAAGGAACAAAAGTTCAATGCATTCTATTTGAAGCAACTTAAAAAAAAATTAAAGCCTCCAAACCAGTTTCTTAGAGACAGCAGTAAATGTGTCTTTGCATTTGTTAGACACGTTCTGAGTCATTATTTAAAGAACTTTTCCCCCGTAACGCTTATTTGTTTTAAAATGGAAATTAGAATGTGCTCACAATTGCATGCATCCAGGCATTAAGAGTAAATTGTGCTTTTTTAAGGCATCAGGTACCTGTAATTGAAATACCTCCAGAACAAATTTGTATAAAATTTCAATTCATAAGCAATGAATTCATGAATCATGAGCAATTTGCTCTCCTTCAGTCTCCTCACACGTCTGATCCAAGAATGTTCATTAAACTGGTAAAATAATGCAAATTAATTTCCTGAAAAGATCTAGCCACACAAATTTATGTAAAACAACTGAATGCTGTTGGGTTCTAAGACATGCAGTTCATGTTTTTGGCGTCCCCCGCAGAGCTTCCCTCCTCTTTTCCCTTGTTTCATCCATCTATCCATCTACATTGGGAGCAGGCTGTTCAGAGTGGATAGCTGTCTGGTTCACACACAACCCCCTTCTAATGATCAAAGAGGTCATCTGTAGACTTAAGCTACACCTGTCACTCAGCTTACACAAACTGTCAGTCACTGTCCAACACCTTCTACAACACTCATACTGTAGATAAAACCTAATCCAAACATGGATCCGGTACTCCTGGTGGCGATTATTAAAATCCTCCACTTTTTGCAAAACGGAGAAAAAAAAGAAAAAAAAAATCCCATAAAAACGGCACTTCCATGTATTTTATGTTACTTTCTATGAGTCATTTGGAATTAGATATTAGTGCCCTACTGTGGTTTACTTTTGACATTTCAATGCCTTAGAGGGTTTTTTATGTCAATTTGGAAAGCTATTTATAGTCAATTACACTGCACGGACCAACCGAGGAGAGCAGAATGGATGAGGATATTTAACAACTCTTTGTATCTCTTCCTCCTGGCTGTGTGGTGCAGCTCAGAGTCCCTCCTCTCAGCACCAGAGACGGATTGATAGATAACGCTACTCAAGCAAAAGATTTGCCCCCCACTAACATTCAGCATGTCTGAACAATGCATGCATTCTGGCACTGACACTAAGTATTATGATAATGTAGTGCTCAGCAAAATGATGGATGTTAAACAGCACGACCTGGCTGCACCGCACACTGGCGAGCACCGTGCCCGCCAATAGTGTCAAGTCATCCCACTCCCCGTATAAGACTCCCTGACGACACACAAACTATCAAAGTGGCATTAAAGGCAACAGTGTCTAACAACTACGAGGCAGGATATAATCATCCGTTAAAAGAAGCAGATGAGAAAGCGCCCTCTAAACAGACACGACGTCCCACACACACACACACACACACACACACACACACACACACACACACACACACACACCGAAATGTGGAAAATTCAACTGGAAAATGTAAAATTCCCCAGATATTCAGACAAATCCCTCGAGATACCCTAAATGCCCTAAGTTAGAATCCACAAAACACAAAACATCTGCTCAAATCGATGCAGTACAATCCACATGAATTAGTCATGAGCAAACATGACATATTTTGATCTGCCTTTAAATTCATAATTACGGAGCAATTCTATGTCACAGGACTTGAGCTGTGAAAAAGGTAATACTATAAATTATCCATTAGATAAGCTTTACTAACCAACGCCAACAGCCATATTATACATCATCTATCCGAATCAAATCAAACCTTTAAAAAAAAAAAAAAACTAACTCAAAGAAGAAGAAGCAGTCTCAACTAAATTTAGAGCAATGCACTAAATCTTTATGAACTTTATGTTTTTGGGATTTGCAGAGCCAAGCTTATTATATCCTCCCCTACTCTTCTGTCTCTCCTGTGTAAAAATGTTTGTATTACTGTTTATGACAGCAATGTGGATTGGATCTGTGATAATGTTATTGGTAGCCTCTGAGGCCTTTGTCGTAATAGCTTACCACTCTGTATTGGTATATTATGCATTATTTTTTGTCAACCAAACAGCACACAAACTACATTTTAAAGCATTGTGCAAGAAATGTACTCACATATATTATGGCATAACTTAGACTATATAGACACAGAGGACATTGCTCAGTATTACTGCATTGTTGATCATAGTTACACTGTTAATCCCATTCTTCTTCATGGCACAATTACTCTGAGAAATAAAATGATACAGTTTCTTATAAAGATATTTTGCCACTCACCCAATAGCATCCATTTGGGCATTAGACTGACATACAGTCGCAGAAAAAAATTATTAGACCATTCAAAAGTCATCAAAAACAGTGGTTATGCAATCCAGTCCTAACTCCTGTGTGTATCATGTGACTAAAACAGACAGAAAAGAAAACATGGAATGAATAAAAGCACTGTTTTTATCAGTACAATGACGTAGATATTGATGTAAGAACTGAAGTGATTTTAGTTATTATCAAGAAAACATGTTAAATGGATAGATATCAACTCTGAAATTAAACTCCTATAAGCTATTTTTGTTGTTCTCATTATATTTGTCCAAAGAAATGTACCTTTAGTTGTACCAGGCATTAAAATGAACACGAAATTGAAGAAAACATGGGTGGTCTAATAATTTTTTCCACAACTGTATATCCTCAGATACTTTAATTAATACATTCAGTCTTTTTAGCTTCAGACCAAAGTGTGTCTGACAGAGGTTACGCTTAACAGACTTGTGTAAACTGTCAAAGAACATTCACACATGAATAAGTTGTTAATGTTACCCTCGTCTCTCCTCTAAAAATATCGCTTTAGACTTCACGTTCTATCAGCCCCCCCCCCTTTTTTTTTTTTTTTTTTTTTAATCTTATCTCCTTGAGTAGTCAAATTCTACTCACTCGTGTCTGGTCAACGGCACTAATCCCATTTTCTTACTCTTGTGCTTCCCTGCTTCATTCTACAGGTATCACACATTGACACAGTAAGAGGCATGAATATGGTTTAGGGTGAGTGGCCAATAAGAAAAACTCATCCATATAATGCATTGGTGGAATTTTATTAAAAGTGCACGCCTGCGCTCTCAAAGTGACTTTGAATGTCATGCGGGATGAAGTGGGCATAATGCATACATCAGAGTGGCCTTGGTGGAGGATGATTTGAACGGGCATACAGTCTGGCATTGGAACAGGATTATCCTTCCCGAGGCAACCATCCTCCTGAGTGTTGACATTCAGGGATGGTTGAGGACAGGCGTAAACAACACGAACATCAGAAATATTGTTTTAATCGATCATCGGCCTCTAAAGAGAACACTGGGAAGAGGAGGAGCAGGTTGAGCACAAGCGACTGATGGCTGGAGGAACAGGTGGTGCATGGGGACCTTCAGAGCTGCACACACAAGAAAGCAGAAAGCAACGCTGAGCCCACACTCATTTCTCCCACAAGAGCGCTTGACTCGTGGCAATCGATAAGATCATGAACTGCATCCACTGACTTACATATCATACATAATTTGCTTGCCTTCTGAATAGATTATTTTTTTACTGAGAGTGAGGTGAATTCAATTGACGATATTACTGATACTTGTGTACATGCATGTATGAATAATTTAGAATTATATCACGTAATTAAAGATAGCACAAATAGCATCAATACCTCGCAGCAGTAGCAATGTCATAACACTACTGTTCGATACAGCGCCGCCTGATAAATGATGATTTTTATAGACTTGGAAAAAGTATAGCTTCTCTACTGTCTGTTTAGAATCACAACACAAATACGATTCCTGACCCATTTTTGATGTAAATTTAAATTGTAAAAAATGTTCTCAGATATAGTGACAATTATTTTTATGATTAGAATAAAAGGGTGTCATTATATTTAGTTATTTAATTTTTAAGTAGACAAAAGTATAAAATAAACTAATGGGGGAAAAAAACAGGCTTTAAAAGGCCTAAATATTAGAGACAATGCATTTAAATACTTCTAGGAATGAATTACAAAGAATATACTTATGCTTTCCAAAAACACCTCCTCCCTTGTTTTTCTAGCATTGAAGGTAAAATTGCGTCAGAAAATAAAGTTGCCTAAACTGCTGAACACTTGGACTTTGATTTTTTTTTTTTTTTTTTTTTTTTTTGGGGTGCAACAACAAATTGAAAGACCTTGTAACACTACTCACACAGTTCTTATTTATTATTATTATTATTTTTTTTTTTTTACACCTATCAGAAAATGTACTAAAGCCTTGATTTCCCGTGGACTAAGTGAATACTGATCCCTATTTGGACAAAGAGGGGGACGGGATGGAAACAGAACGAGAGTAGAAGACGAGGGCTGCACGTTGGATCTCAGCCTCTACTATTATCCTGCTTTGTACTTCCTGACTGCAACCCGCCCACGGAGCAGCATTACAATACAGCTGCCATGTAAACAGTATTTTCCACAGCTAATGACGTCCAAAAAGTAGGCTACATATTACCCTGCTGAAAGGTCAAAGCAGCATCCCAGCACCACCTTAATCACCGATGCTGATTGCCAGATAATGGTTTGCATTTTCCGCTCCCCTGAAAGCATTTATTTCTCTCTGACAATACGCAGCAAATGGACTCTGTGATGGAAAGAGACAGGAGGGG
>JAPTYQ010000018.1:44435628-44445713 GCA_029814465.1 Ostorhinchus cyanosoma
CAACAGAGGGGAGGTTTGAGTTGTGAAGATATTTCTGCAGCTGCAGAGATACACAACATCCCCTCGTCTGCCCGTCCCGCCCCCTTCTCTGGGATGCTCAGCACATGATAGTCAATGTAAACACACAAAGGCGTTTTCAGCTGTAGTATTCACGTGGATTGGCTGGACGCGCTAACAATTAACCCTGCACTTGCGAGCCATCCGCTTCCACGTGTTCATCCCTCTCACGCCTCATATATTTGTGAGTGTGTGTGTATGTGTGTGTAAATGCGTGTGTGTGTGTGTGTGTGTGTGTGTTCGTGTGTGTGTGTGTGTGTAAAAGGCGCTTACGGGGCTCCCTCTCTGTCCCAAACATCTGTGAAATTAACACACTTTTAATGCGCTCTGACCCAAAACTGTAACGGGACGCATTTCTTTCTTTCTTTTTTTTTTTTTTTAATTATTATTACAATAATTATTCGCAGCATCCCCCTCCTCTTACCCTCTCTCTCTCTTTCTCTCTATCTATCTCTCTGTGTGAATGTTTTTTTTTCTCTTAATCATCCTCTAAAGGAGTATAAAAGTAAAGACACCAGAAAAACCAACCTTTATGCATTCCCGTAAACCTGTCTTTCAGTACAGTGAGTTCGTATATCTTTCCGAATTCCTCAAACAGGGGTTTCAGGTCTTTTTCCTCCAGGTTTCTGGGAATCTGCCCGATGAAAAGCTTGATGGCGTCGTGGTCCTTCATTGGAATGGTGTTCTGGCCGATGGTAAGCCCGTTCATCCTGCCGGCGCTGTTCGTGGTGCTGAATCCATTCTCTTGCTGCACTCCGTTTGCAGTGACTGTAGCCATCTTTCCTCAATGGGCCGGCGGCTGCTCACTCTCTCTCTCTCTCTCTCTCTCTCTCTCTCTCCTTTCCCCCCTCTCTCTCTACAGTCAACTGCACAGAACACACTCCCCCTTTCGTTATATATTCCTCTCTTCCCACTCCTCTGCTTTTCTCTCCCTACTCCCTTCTCTCCTTTTCCTCTTCTCCCTTCTAAACCCCCTTGTTTGGAATCTGCCTTATTTTTTTTTTAATGCTTTATGTATTTTCATCTTTTAACTCACTCACACACACAAACACACACACTTCCCACACACACACACACACACACACACACTCCCACCCCGCCTCCCCTGATACCAACCCACCATCCCTCACCAACATCCCATCAGTTGCCACTATGCCCGTGACGTCAGCTCGTTCTCTTATCAGCAAGTCCCGCCCATCTTGCATAATGAGAGAGGCTTTAGCCAATAGGAGCGCAGGATGACTGAGGGCCCCACAGGACTGAGTAAGAATGCAAACATTTGTGTAGAGTAGAAAACTGAGGACATTTAAAAAGAGTTTGGACGTTTATTTTGGTCTTTCAGGTATAAAAACTGTTTCTAACATGTTGCAGCTTGTTTTAAAGAATACATGTGAAATTCAGGGGAGAAAAAAAAGAGTTTCATGCAGGATTGTACAAAAGTTTTTAGTTTTTTTTAGTAAAGTTTTAATGACCACACATATGCATTTCTCACTTACTGTATTGAGAGCCAGTCTGGATATATGGGAAGTGTGTACAGCAGTAAAAACAAATGTTATAGGGACAAAACCAGCCTCTATAAAACAAAGTGGTAGTATGTAGTGTGACCTCCTTTTTCACTTTACATGTCTTTAATTCCTTTGTCCAGACAAAATAAGACTGTATTGCATTTGATGACGTTTTCTACCAGGTCTAATTCAACATGTCAGATGTTTGTGCTGCTTCTTGTCATGGGGTCAGGGGTCACACTAAATAATAACTTTTAAAACCTATCTAATTCAACTTTTTGTATGTCTTTGAAGGCTGTGCACATAGTTTATTGTTGTATCTGAAGAAACAAGAAAATGTATGTTCGTTTCAACCCTGCAAAAACAATGAAGCTAAAGGTGGACTAAGACTTTTGCACAGGACTGTGTATAAAACACTGGTTCGGAGTTCTCTTCTGTAAAACACTGCTGGTCCAGACCCAAGTGTTCTGGGGCTTTTATTTATTTATTTATTTAGTTTAAATAATTGCATTCATGTAGCATTCAAGGTATTACAAAAGTCCCTGTCAGCCTTTGAGAAAGAAAACCAGCAGGGCTGTAAGTCCTGCATACCAGTCATGAAAGACACCGCTGTGAAGCCTTGTAGAAATGTTCTCTACAGCAGCACATCTCAATCCTGGTCCTCAGGAGCCAGGGCCCTGCTGATTTTCATTCTAACCATCTAAAGGAGACTATTTTACACCTGGGATGCCAGGTGAACGCTATTAACTACCTGGGAGGGAAGAAAACCAGCCCTCCGCTGAGGATTGAGCTTGAGAGCGACTGTATTGTGATACTGTTCTATAGTCTCCAGCTCTGGAAAAAATTAAGAGACAACTGCAATTTCCTCTGAAATCAGCATGTGTTCATGTATCACAGCTATTCCATTCCTGTATCTGTTGAATTCCAACACAAACACACCTTATTCTACAGAATAAACACCTGATCCATGTCTTATTTAAGAAGGAGAAGAACCACTGCTGTGGCCATCACTATCTTCTTCAATAGGACTAAAAACAGTGCTATTAGTACCACAAAAGTAATTGGAATCAAAAGTAACTACTGAAAACTACTGGATTTCTGCTCTGATAATGTTCCCAAACTCTGAGGACTGGTTCTTCTATCAGGACAATGCTCCTGGCCTCAGCTAGATCCATAAAGGTGTGGATGACAGACCACCAGATGCAGACCCTGTCATGTCCAGTCCAGTCTCTAGACCTGAGCCCACTTTGAAAACTTCTGGAGGAACATGGATGGTCCAAGCCATCGAACATTGCTGAGCTTCTTGAATTTCTACACCAGGAGCTGCATAAAGTCTTCCAACAGCAGGAGGAGAACCAAGAAACATGAAAGCTGTCATTGAAAATCAGGGTTATTCCACCAAATTTTCTTTGCATGATTTGAGTCTTGAAACACTGCATCTTTTTGTTATTTTGACCATGTGTCATGTTCTGCAAATACATGCTCTAAATAACAATATTTTTATGTGGAATTTGGTAGAAATGTTGTCGGCAGTTTAGAGGACAAAACATAAATGTTCATTTTACTCAAAAATCATCAATTCATGGTCATCAGATATGACCCATTTGGACGTTCAGAGGCTCCGTAGTGAACGTGGAAACACTGTCATTTTCTAAAACATTGATTCACCAGTAAAACCCATGGATAACAGTGGTTGTAGATGCTTATTTTTATGTTCTGTTAATGACATATGTGGTGAAAAAGTTAGTTTTTCCTCAGTTTTCTGTTTTGATGGAATAACTCTTGAAATCACCCTGAATGTTTAGGAATATCTACATAAGTGATGAAGTAGATATAGGTAAAGTTATTTTTACAATTTTTTTTCACTTAAAAATGTAAAATGTAAAATAATATTGCAATAAATGATGCTAAATCACTCAACCATCCTATTATCCTCAAATATTACTAACACATTTTACCCTTGGGGTTAATCTGACCCCAGGGATATTTTCCTCCAGGAAATGATTTACGTAAAATAGTTGACCAAGTTTTTGTGTCAGGCACTTTGTTTATTATTATCTATTTAATTAATATTGTACTTGAGATGATAATTTTAGAGGGGAGGCATGTGTAGTTGGAAAGACTTAGATGTGATCAACTCACAAGCTTCCTTTGGCTTCTTCCTTTTGGCTGGAGTTCACAAGTCAGGTTGTTTCCCACATGCCCACACCACAAGACGTATCAAACTTCTGGTGGGAATAGTTGTTTTCCCCACCCCCCTGTTATGTATCAACTCAAAAGTATCAACTCTGCACCTGCAGGTGTGGGGATTTTAGGTCACGCACACAGATAAAACAGCTTGGGGTCAAATTGACCTCAGAGGAACACGAATGCGTGCAATATGTGTTCAGCACATTGAACAAAATTGCATCATGATAATTTTTTGCTTAATCAGTTGTCCCCATCAAATGAGGAAAAGTCATGAAATATGAAGCAAAAAAAGTCAGCTATTATTTTTTGAATGATAAAGATTGAATGGGTTCAAACTGACCCCAAGGATAATATTAGGGTTTAAGAAAGGTTAAATAGAAACATTCATTTGGGAGCTGCCACAAAACTAACACTGGGTCTTTATGAGTTAAACTGTTTTTACCATGTAATCAAGAAAGCATTTCATACATATTAAAAGGGTCATATTTTGCTAAACCCATTTTTATTTCTTTGGTTCATTTATTTGTGTATTTGGATCCTAATAGTTCATACAGTTTGAATTTGAACCCTCTAGGTGCTGCAAAACTATTTTTATATTCATTTTGGAAAAAAAAATCCAGTGGATTTCTACAACCCATTTCAATTCCTGCTTAATTTGTTATGTCTGTAACTAGTTATGTCTCAACATTTGCACATATAAGGTCAAGACTTTCGACGAACGTTTCTCCAGTACGACATAATTGTTTATCAGCAGCAGTGGTTGTAGTAAAAACTGAAAATATGTCCAAAATTTAAGCCAATTACCTAAAATGTTCAGTTGTTGGTTGTATTAATGAACACAAGTGGTTGAACAGGACAGAGCGGCACGGTCAACAACCTTGAGGGGGTGGGACATGAAGTGGCTCATTTGCATTTAAAGGGCCAGCGCTCAAAACGACCTTTCTGGTGTCATTACTCAGAAATCGGGTTGAAGATGGACCTATGGAGTTGAATTAATGAAGGAATTCAGACCCAAGGATAGCATTTACAGTTTATGGAGACCGCGGGGAAATGTTTGAAAACGTATAATTCCATTTAAAAAAAAAGCAAAATATCACCCCTTTAAAGTCTTTTCACTTGTTTTTTTATTCACCAGAACTCCAGAAGGACTTTGTTTGCACCTTAGTACTAAGTGCTCATAAGCCCATGAGTGCTTTTATACCAATCATGTCTATCTTTTATCTGGGACTTTGTTTTAATGGATGGTTTTGGGGGGGAAGTGAAACATGGTGAGGTGCTCAGATGAAAGGCATGCTTGGGTTAATAATTGAAAAGGTAGCAGTATACTGAAAAGCAACATGCAGCAGCCCATTGCACTAGTTAAAGCCAAGCATGCTACTGTTTCTTCCCAGGATAGACAGATGGAGAGAAAGAGGAGAAACTAACTGTATTTTCAGAGCACGTCAGCTCACACCTCAGGATTCAGAGCTGGCTTGTGTCACTGTCCATGGTGCTGAATCAACATTGCCATTCAGAGACCGTGAAATAGATTGTAGGAGCTACAATTTTAACAGTGCATGTTTGCACTACAAATTGTCTATGCCTTCTGTCTGCTGTGCACAATTTTCAAACCTTTCTGTCCTTCGCTTCAAACAAGGAATGATGTATTCCGTACCACTCCATTCAGAATTGTTGGGGCTTTGTTATTCATGCAAGTGAGCATGTGTGCTCACACTGTGTAGTCTGTACACAGAAAGGTCTAATTGGTTCAGATAGGAATATAGCATCAATACAAGGGCAGTGCAGCTCATACTGATGAGTAATTATGCATGACATGACAACACTTTTATATCAGTCATCTATCTATCTATATCTATCTATCTATCTATCTATCTATCTATCTATCTATCTATCTATCTATCTATCTATCTATCTCATTCAAGAAAGTAATATCACAAAAGCAAATGAACCAAGACACTCAAACATTGCAATATTAACAATAACCAATAATAAATGAATTTATATAAGTATAGGCTATTTAGCTGATACACACTTGAGCATCACTTCCACACCAGCCAAACAACAACTTCATTAAACAATGTAATTGGTACTAAGACCCGAACTGTAAATTTTGTGATTTAAGATTTGTGTTTTCACAATCTGCTGCTACTCCTCGCTGAAGTAGATGCTATATGTAAAACCAATGACCTGACATTTTCTAAGAAACTTAACTGTAGAGCCTAAAAGCCTTCTGCTCTGCTGATTTAAACGGTGTCTAATGTCCAGAAAGAATTTAGGAGAAAAATTATTCTATCACCCACGGCTCTAATCCTGTTAGAAAATGTCAAGCTGCTATTTTCATTAAAACCAGTCCTGCTGATAATGTGATGATACAACAATGAGCTGGCTCAGAATTTAAATGTTACAGATAAATTCAGAGTCAGAGATCGATGATCGGGTCCTGACTGTTGTGGTTTCCAGCTCAGCTGTCAAACATGTACACAGGTGATAAGAAAGGTCAAATGAAAGTCTAAGAAACTGTGACGTGTGTGCATATCGAGTATATTTGCGGAGTCCAACAACGGTAACAGTGGAGAATATATAGTACTATATATCCTCTGCTGTTTTATTGCATTACATCTTATCATTGTTTATAAAGATGGTAAAGAACTTCTAAACTACTGTACAGAAACTAATGAACTGATGTAAAGATGTGTCAGTTGTTGAATAATTTTCAAATCTCACCACAAATTAAATCAACACAATAAAATGTACTCTAAAGTTGTAAAACTGAGCTTAGATCATTCTTTGCAATATTAGTGTAGCGCCCCCCTAAGTGATTTAACCCAAAACTGGAGTGCAGTTCTTTAAACACTTAACTTCTAATATCCTAAGGTTAATTAATGTTCTGACATGTGTAACTAACTATCCCCAATATTCTGATAGTAATGAAATTACACCTAACCATACACAATAATGAAACAATAGTAAGTTTAACTGTTTACTGAAACAGAAAAATATTTAAAATAAATAAAATAAGAAACAATCAGGCAAAAACAAAATGATAATAGGCACTTAAATGTCTCTGTTCAATTGTTCTTTATGAGCAATGCACTAAAACCAAACTATTTCAGTTCAGTGTTCAAATATTAAGAAAAACTTTTTCAGTTTCAATGCAAAAATATATCTAAACATAAACTTCATGTCATTTACTGACACATGTATCAACAACACATGCAAACTTAAATGGGTACAAAAGCAGTTATCAGAACTCACGGTTCAGACCTGGACTGAAGCTCGTGGTCGTTGCGGCCACAAACAAAATGGCCGATTAATTCTCGCGCCACAAAAAACTGATGGATGCCGTCCTCCAGTTCATCACAGCACCAATGGAAAGGATGGAGAGACGTCCTCAATGAAACACGGCCAAACACAGGTGGGTGGCACTCCTCGTCACCCACAGTTCCGTCCCCGAATCTCCCGATGCTCAGGTGGACAGGCAGGACAACAGGCTGATGGTCCGGCGAACGGGCCACACAGTCTGAAGCCGGTGGCGAGAAGCTAACCAGGCTAGCTGAAGCTGTTAGCTCATGGGAAACTTCAGCACAGTCCACATAAACCGCTCATAAACACTCTTACATTACTGCAGCTGTTCCTGTAAGAGTCACTGGTCGTTCCTAAATTAACCTTTACAGAAATGTCACAACAGCTGGTGTTTTACCAACTTTTAACTGCCATGAACACAGCAGAAGGTCCGTTCTCTTTTTCTGATGAGTTTTTGGCGGTTGGCAAACCAGCGTAGAGGCGCACGAGCGCCCCCAGATGGGCTGGAGTGGCGAGCAGAAGTTATCCTGTGATAAAGGGGAAAAACTCTAAATCATTACTATCATTCCAGTATCTCTTAAATAATTTATTTTTTGTCTATATGCGGTCAGTCCTCCTTCTTGCCCATCCCTTTTTCCTTCTTCTCCATCTTTTTTTATTTTTTTCCTTCTCCATCTTTTTCATTTTTTTCCTTCTTCCATCTTATTAAATTTTTTTTCCTTCTTCCATCTTTTTAAATTTTTTTCCTTCTTCCATTTTTTGGGTTTTTTTTTCCTTCTCCATCTTTTTTATTTTTTTCCTTCTCCATCTTTTTTTATTTTTTTCCTTCTCCATCTTTTTCATTTTTTCCTTCTTCCATCTTTTAATTTTTTTTCCTTCTTCCATTTTTTTTGGTTTTTTTCCTTCTCCATCTTTTTACTTCTTCTCCATCTTTTTAAATTTTTTTCTTTTTTCTTTTACTTGTTTTTCGAGAGGCTTTTTTCCAGTGTGGGCTTCAGTGGACAGAGTTCATGCAGTCTGATGAGTTCAGATGGACCCTGTTCTAGAGTGACGGACGCATCAGGGGGAGAACAGAACTGGACGCATCAAACCACTCCAGCACATTCCTAGTAATGTGAACTCAGTTTACCTACATGTCAATAAACACAATTCTGATTCCGAAGTGGTTACCCATCATGCCTACTGTCTAGAGTACAAGCCTTTGGGGGCAGTGTTATGATCGGGGCCCGGTTCAGTCGATCAGGTCTAGGTTCAGTTTGGAAAAGGAGGCTAACGTAACCTGAATACACTTAATGACCAGATCTGGACATGAGTGGAGTTTGTCTTCCCTACTGACACAGACATTTCCCAAGATGATAATGTCAGGATTTATCAGGATCAGTTTGTGAATTAGTGGTTCAGGAGAGTGTGGGGACATCATTTTCACACATGGTTAAGCCTCCACAGGGTCCAGACCTGAACCCCATAGAGAATCATTGGAATGTGATGGAGATGGACGCAGCGGTCCGATTCCTCCATCATCAATACAAGGTCTTGGCAAAAAATCAATGCAACTCTGGACAGAAATAAATGTTTTAACATTCATCATAGCATTCCATAATCATTGCATGGTATAAATGACGGCACAGCAAATGCATCCTTTAATCGAAGCTAAAGGTGGTCTGATGAAATATTAGGGGTTTGGTTTTGTGTTTTTTTCTGGCCAGTGTAGTGTAATGTAGAACTCAACACATTCCTACACATTTGAGCTTCTAGTTTCGAGCTGTGACCAAACATGACCTGTTTGTCTGGAGAGAAAATTAAGTAGTCAGTGGTGCAGTTAATAACACTGACAGTAAGAAGAGCCTCGGACTCAGTGACATGGTTGTACTCTAAAATGTATACAAGCACTGGAAAAAAAATATAGAAATCTTACCAAGTGTATTTTTCTCATTTCTTGTCCAAATTATCTCATCACACTTAAAATAAGAGGATTTTTTCAGTGAGATATAAGAACTTATTTTTAGACAATAGATCTGGAAAATCTTACTTAAAGAAATCTTACCAAGATAATTTTCACTTGTTCCATTGGCAGATTAATTTTTTATTTTTTGGTTCAGTTTAGTGAAAAAATGTTGAATTAAGGGGGAAAAAAATCTGCCAATGGAACAAGTGAAAATGATCTTGGTAAGATTTCTTTAAATAAGATTTTCCAGATCTATTGTCTATAAATCAGCTCTTATATCTCACTGAAAAGTTACTATTTAGGTAATTCTGTCTTATTTTAAGTGTGATGAGATATTTGGATTGGAAATGACTAAAGTACACATGGTAAGATTTAGATTTTTGCAATGAGGGTGAAAGTGGCAACGGAAAGTGAATAAATGAATGATGGAAGGTGAACCAAATTGGAAAGGGCTTCATGATTGTTTTCATTGATTTGCAGAATGACAGAAACTACACTGTGTGCATCTAGATCCAACTTTGCAACTCAGCTTTACTGCAGTCACCAGATCTTCTACTGTCAGACTGCAGTAAAGTTGAGTTGCAAAGTTGATATTTAAGTTGATTACTACAGGCCATAAAGGACAAAAAAAAAAAAAAAAAATTTTGTGCTATCATGTTGATGTAATAAAATTGGCCAAAATCTGGGGTCGTTCCAGTTCAGATAAACTGCATTTTTATCTGAAGAAATGCATGGAAGTTTCAGAAATTGCAGTCTCCAATAAAACAAATAATACTGGGTTCATATGAGGGGGACAGTGTGAACAGATTGAATAATTTACAAGTCAAAAGGGTTTAATAGAGTTCGTTTTAGTGTGGATGAGAAAGTGTTGCAATCAGGTATGAAGCATGAATTCTAATTATGGAGGAAATTATGAAATCATCACAACTGAAAAGGAGAAGGCGATGTAAAGCATGTGAATAAGAAGCCTCACATCGCACCGGCCATTTGGTTATCGACAAATTATCTCTCACACACACACACACACACACACACACACACACACACACACACACACACACACACACACACACATATATATATAT
>JAPTYQ010000018.1:44445722-44461919 GCA_029814465.1 Ostorhinchus cyanosoma
TCCATGCAAATTTGACATTCCAAAGAATGATCTGCCTTACTTCACATTACCATATCAGGAAAACAGCCATATCCTTCATAAATAGACATCAGGGGGGCCACCTTTTCCAACAACATCGTACAGTGTGTTGAGCACATAGACTTACCAGGTGTCACCCCAGTGAGGATTAGGCCATCACACATGCCTGTATAATGCACTTGAAACATTCTGGTTTACCAAGTGAACCTTTTTGGTCATTAGCTAGTAAAAGAGTCAGCTTTGATTGATTATATTCCGACCCTTCTGCAGGTCTCTGTATGTGTGTGGTTACTGCTGTTGTCTGTCAGAGTGAATGGTCTTTAGGGATAGTGGTATTCCGAGAGCAGCTAAAAGTAACATCTGGCGCAGCACTGGCTTTGTTATGAATATTTATTTATTTTCTATTTAATCATGTCTTTGTAGACCATCTCAGTAAATGTCCTGCTGAGATTTTTTTTGCTTTTATTATGAATGGGAATCAAATCACAATGGATCTCCCTTGTCAATACCATCAGGGCCATTCTTTTCCACAAAGACACAGCTAATTTAGCTTCAGTGTTGTTTATTGGCTTTGAGATTTTTGTTTCCTTGTTTATGTCATTTCTCTGCGGGATAGTTTGTCTGCACAGCTGTGAAGACTTGGAAACTACCTGCCAAGAGGAGATGCAGGTACTGCATGATCTCTTCAATTATTCCTGTGTGTAAGCATCCTCTTTGTTCGAACACAGGCAAGCGCATCAGAAAGGTTGACAGGGTTCTTCTTCTTGTCAGTGCCAAGCTCAGCACCTGGATGGTTGCACAGGGCACCTTTGCCGATTGCGTTCCTTGCAGACAAAAGAACCGTCTGAATAGTTTCAGCTCTGTTTGTAAAGTGGCTATGAACTTGAAGAACAACACAGAAGAATGATGTCCCTCAAGGATGTTTCATACCTAGAGACACATTCTATTCTAATTATTTCTGGATGGAAATGTATTTGCCCATTAGCAATAAGCAAATATTTTTTTTCCACAGTAGCATAGCTAGAATTGTACTTGGGAGGGGTATGAATATGGTTAATGTGCTAGCAAACCCATTTCCAGACTAATGCAAAAATATATATATTTATAAGTATTTCACAGAGTAGAGCTGTGATTTTGCAGTCCTGAGTGAGTGCCATTTCTGTTTTTATTACCAAAATTATTCACACCACTGTCAAGGTGACTTGTTGGAATGTCACAGACACACCACTTGAAACAGCTACCAAAAATATAGCCCTTTGAAGGAGCAAAATCAGTGGCATAAGTCATGCATTGTGCCTAACAGCTTGGTGTCATGCACAATTCCTTTATACTGTGTGTTCATTATCCCATTAGACTGGATATATGCAGTGGGCCAAGTGGAACGTAGTCATGCATGAACGTTTTTCACTGTCTGTTTTGTAGAGTGAGTCCAAAAGGAGAGCAACTATTGATATTCATGGCACAGCCAGTATGAGGTGTGACAGTATTTTTTGTGAATCTGTGAGTGTATGGTAATACTAGAGCAGCCTCAAACCTCGACTGCAGTCTGTTCTTGAGGGAGGGGCGCACTGCTCCCCCCAAACAATCTCTACAATAACTATTCACTTCATAAACCACCATTTTCTCTTAAAACACATTTCCTCCTTTGTTCATTTGCTTCTGTGCTGAGATGAAAATGTAGGAGTGATTTTTGGCTAGAACATTATTTGTTTTGCTCATTTTTATTTTAAAATATTATCATCTCTTTTCCTTTATGGGTGATGTTGAGTCTGAGTTGTTGCTGATATATATTAGAACGAGAAGTAGGTGTATTATTGCATGTTTAAGTTTACTTGTGATTCAAAGTAGTGGCTAAATGAAATAAGAAAAAAGTAAGAGGTCAGAGAAACCACAATGAGTCATTAGCTTTCCGGCAACTAATGAATCCCATAATACTCTTTGTGGGCCTTCCTACAGTACAATCACACTGATTCCACTACCACTGCTTTTGCATGTTAATGCAGCATTTGATTAGGTATTATTGGTATATGTTTTAGGCTCCTCACCTTTGTAGATTGAGGGGACTTAGTGAAGCAGAGAGTTACAGTCTGCTTTCTGGTCAGGCTTAAGGTCACTGAGGTCGTCTTCCATTTCTTGCCAACAAAAGGTAAATATATGTAAATAAATGTTCAGAGAGCTCTTGCAAGTTGTTGCCACCATTACAAGTAGCCCACTGCTGATGTGACCAATTAAACTGCACAGGAATCTGGCACAAAAATGCAGCACCACTGTGTTCTGTGTATTTTAAAGGATGGAAAAGTGTTAGTGTGGTAGTCTGGCCACTTACATGCACACACACTCTCTCCACCCACTCCCTTTCCCTTAGGCTGTTGTTGCCAAACTGCTGTCACTTTTCTGTCAACCTAGATTCCTCTGATAGTGTTTAAAATATACCTTCAGCTGTTTGAGCGGGTCTGTAACTGTAGTTCATACAACTTTTTGATTATACAAACACAACTTACTTTTCTTTCCATTAATATTGGAATTAAAGGTAGTCAGTCACAACTTCATTAAAGGTTGCTGTAATGTGTCAGGGATTCATTGTATCAGTGCAATGTTTCCTTTTGATGTAAAATGTATCAAAGCTGTTTTCAAAGCCACTCAGAACTAGAATTCTTTCATGGCTGTACTTTGATAAGATGACCTAGTTTTTTGTCTTGCAAATGTTATGAAATTTTAACCCAATAATACACACTTATGCACACTTTATTTCAGTTAAAATACACACTTGAGTGCCAGGAAAAGTTACTGGTCTAGTACATTTGAAGTGCAGTTAGTTAACAAAGACCATGCCTCAGTAGATTGCAGTGTAGAGCTTCAAAGAAATCAAAATCATGTAATTTTGTCTGCGACTACACTTAAAAATGGGCTGAGAGAGTGACTGAACTATTGTGGAAGTTTCAGAAATTACATTTGATCTTTTTCTAGAGCTTTTGGGAAATGAGGGACGTGTTTTCAATAATTCATAGTAGAAAATGTGCGAGACTTTCTTTACACATTCAGTTCATTAAAGGTAAAGTTAAAGCTTTGTAACACTCTAACATTCACACATACATGAATAAAAATCATATTCACATCAATCATATTATCGGGGTTGAATTACAGCATCGGAAGGCAGCGATACAAGTGAAGTGTATAGAGATCAGACGTCATGTATGATAATATGGAACAGTGAAATGAGTTCATGTAGCCACATTAAATGATTATTTTTACTATATAGGGACTTTGAGGATTAAAATGATCTCTCTTTTATAGATCATCCCTAGACAACATAATGAATACATACTCTACAATATATTTGCATTTCACCGGCTTGGCAAGAGAATCATTTTCAAAGCTGTAGTCATAAGTGCCTTTAAAATAAACACTCCTTGAGTTTGTCATTGCCAACAGTAACATCCACACAATGCCATCAGCATTAAAAAAAAAAAAAAACAGAATGAAATTGCTGTTAAAAATCTGCAGCGGCATGATTTGACAGATGTTTATATATATAATTACTGACTGAAATGTTGATGTGCTGCAGTGTCCTTGGACTTACTTATTCTTTTTTTTTATTTTGGCAGTGTGTATGTTTGAATATCTAGTAAAAAAAAAAAAATCCTATGAGAATGGTGACCAGTAAAATTATGAAAATTAGATTCGGTTATCTGTTCATAATCATCATGACACAATGAATGTCTAAAGTACGACCGAATGATTATCATGGTAAACACACCTCTTTCCCATTTTAACATTTAAAAGTCATGTCCTCATGCTGATTACTACTTAGACAACAGATGAATGTATGGGGATTTGTCCCATTGGTGCTGACACAAGGAACCGGATAACTGGACTGTAGTCTACAAAGCAAAACAAAATAAAATAAAATAAAATAAAATACTGTACATCCCATAAAAACCTAGGGGTAGAAAACAGAACCCAACTTCCTCAGCCATTTGGGAAATAATGGAATTAGCAACAAGATAAATGAAACTAACTCTTTGCTGTAATACTTTTGGTGTTCAATAAACTAAAGCAATGCCACATTCTGTTTCTGTTTTGTGGTTCAGTTGAGTTCTACTTATTTTGAGATCGGCCACATCTGAGAAGAAGCTTTAGTAACAAGTGATGGTGAGACTAGTGTATAGAGTTAAATAAAGCATGCAGTCAGTGACAACACAAAATTAAAATACATACAATACAGTATGAACATACAGCTGGGCTCATAAGTTTACATACCCCAGCAGAATTTCTGATGATATGACTGATAATACAAAAACTTTTCTTTCACTCATTGCAAGTTTGGTGAAGCCATTTATCACCATCTAAGGAGGTCAAAGGTCTGCAGGCTCTGGTTGTTTAGTTTCAGTCTTCGAATGAGGCATTTGAGGACACTGGGATTTCACACCGTGCAGCTCAACACATAGAGCACAGTGGAGCTTACACAGCACTCTACTATTGTCAGGCTCAATGCCACGCCTTACGCCAACAGCCTGCACTCAGTTTCCATCAGATGTAGCACACAGTCTGGCACCGCAGCCAGTCAAATATTGTAAATAGCTTTACTCCCTGTTTATGACGGCAGGGTGTTTAGTCATATTGTTTTTTTGGTTTTTTTTGTCTTATAATACTAATGATAGGGGTGGTTTGATTAAGGTGGAAGTGTGTGTTGACTTTGACAGCTTTAGGTGTTGTGGTGCTCCCTTTGGCAGCAGCAGAAACATACATTGTTAATAGGCGTCTTTATGTCACCACATAGTTGTCATCTCTGTCTATTTTTACTTTGGTGGAGGCCCGGCAGAATCAGCGCCGTGGCATTTGAAGCTCAGGCCGTTGACTCACAAACAGCGCTGCTTCACAGAGCCTACACAACTAGTTCACAAGCTGTTCTGCTGCACATGTTGCCTTCCATCATGCCGCTTTGAAAAGACTGAAATAAAGTAACGCGCTCCCTACTAAATCTGTTTTTCATTAGCATTTAGCACTGTGCTGTGTACGCTGTTTGATTTCAACGCTCTGCCTTTGGAGTTTTGGCTCAACTCATCAAAACTCCTACATCTCCTTACAAGTCTTGGAACCTTTGGAAGATCCATTCTCATATTTCAGTCCATAAATAGGAAAGTCAGAGTAGATGTAGGCAAACACATATGCTAAAAAGGGAATTTGAAACAGCATGTGAATGTTATAGACCACAGAATGAAAAAGACATGTTGTTATAGCATAAAAACATACGCTGTAAGAAAACTAATACACATATTTTTGCTCATTTGTAAAGTTACCTGAACTGCATTATTTTAATTTGTATATTATTATATTTGTACTCTAAAATTGATGTCTCTTTAAAATCTGCTTTTAACAAAAGGATGATTTACTTTGTCATTGACTTGCTCAGTATACAAATACACTTACATCAAGCCTGTACAGTCGCGGAAAAAATTATAGACCACCTTTGTTTTCTTCCATTTCTTATTCATTTTAATGCCTGGTACAACTAAAGATCCATTTGTTTGGACAAATATAATGAGAATTTAACATGTTTTCTTGATAATAAACAAAATCCCTTCAGTTCTATGGCATTGTACTGACAAAAACAGTGCTTTTATTCATTCCATGTTTTCTTTCCTGTCTGTTTTAGTCACATGATACACACAGGAGTTAGGACTGGATTGCATAACTATTGTTTTTGATGGTCTAATAATTTTTTCCATGACTATATAAGAATAAACCTAAGTATCAGAGCCCATCAGCTTGGTCCAGGATTGTTCAGAAATGTCCCAGACCTTGCTCTTGGGCTGTAATGGGAACCAACAGTAATCACCATCATCTTTGGGTGGAATCCCTTTGGTACCTGATTTCCATGTCAGAAATAGTATCTTAATGACATTGCTCACCATACACATCACTTACATCACCCAAACTGGGTAGAAAAAAATCTAGATCTTGTGTAGAAAATTAATTTTGAGCGACATTCTGCAGCCTATTCCTTCATATGCTTTGAGCATGTCTTCAACTTGATAATAAGTTGGGGCTGTATGGTTGGAGGGGAATATAGGATCACCACACAGTTCTCCAATCCAAAAGTCCAACTATCAGCTTTGCATCACTTTGGACTAAACTATATTTTTCCAGGTATTGAAAACATCAAAATTTTGAGTATTCTGAATTTATAGAACAAAAATGCACCATATGCTGCTAAATTCTTACATATTGACTTGTGCAATATATCAAAAATTATGACATGCAGGTGGAATTCTAATTCACATTTGAAATCTCTGTATGTGATTTGTTGTTTGTCAGGCAAAATCTAATAAAATCCAGTATTTTTTTCATGGTAGATAAATAATTCTGGACTAACATAAGCAGAATCGATCATTGTCTCAGTGAAGTCGTATCAGCTTCTGTTCCAACAGATGATTCACATCCATTCGTTATCATTCAGTCCTTTTAGAATGGAGACTCTACTCCCATCAGCTTTCCTTTCATTTGTCAGCCATCTGTATGTTGTAGGTGCTGTGTGAACCTACAGTGTGTGTTCATATCTGTGTGTGGGTGTGTGTACCCTGTATTGTCTGCACTAACCTGAGTATGTGCTAGAATCCAAGCCAACCTCTTCTAAGATGTCTGAGGACCTCAGGGGCTCAACATAATATTGTTGTTTTCTACTTATTTTCTAAGAACGTTCCATTCCCAATAGTGTGCTTCCATCCAATATAATACTGTTTATTGTGCTGGAAGGACAGGATATGTTTGTTTTGCAGTCTAAAGGATAGGTGTTTTGTGTCTCCAAGCAGTCAAGGTTATACATTGAATACGGTATAACTACACTGACAACTGCGAGATGTTTCAGTTCATAAACTTTTCATATGTTTTTATTTTTTTATACAACATTTTCCTATATTATATTCCTTAATCTGCTGAAGTGAAGCACATTGTTTTACTATTTAACTCTGTTCATCATCCAAGTGTTGCTGAATTACTTTTGTTGTTACAGTCCTAATATTCAGGCACCGTTCTACAACAGCAAATTAGAGTGATATTGTTCCATGAGTGTTTCATAAACTGATCAGCTAATGTTGACCTTAGGCTAAAACTACATCAGAAATAACATTTATTTACAATTATGCTTCTCTAATGGGTACAGTTAACAGTGCTGTTTTGTTGAGCAAGCGATCTGTATAATGGCTGTTGCTTGTATTTTTTTCAGATACGCTGAAAATGTTTTGTCAGAATGGGCACGGATTAAGTTTTGTGTTATTCACCTTGAGTGTAATGCATAGCACTAAATGAAACTGGTTTCGATAAATGCTCTAAAATAGCGTAATGTCTCTGGTGAGAAAGTCCAGGACAGAGATATGGCAGATGTCTGCTGTAAAAAAAAATTAAAATGTCCAAATTCTAGGAAAGTGTTTCTAATAAAATCAACCTCCTTAATTCTTAGACTACCTAGTTGCATACTTAGAGAGACTTCAAAGGCATTAGGTAAAACTGTCAACCAGCCAGCCAGATTGCATCCATTGTTCTCCTCTGATAGATCATTTGCAACAATCCAGAGATAAATCTGCTTTCTATTTTTGGGTTCTGACAGCCTCTACCTGTATCCAGCCGCCTGCTAGCCCCCACCCAGACAGTGACTGGCCTAATGTCTGGTCGCAGTGGCTTCCTTGAAGCGCTCCTGCAAGTTAATAAATTCTAGGCCATCTGTTTCCATACAGCCTCTTTCCATTACCAGGTGCCCCCCCTCCTTGGACCTCTATCTAATTAACTTTCCTCTCTCTGCCTCTCTTTGTGCCCACATTCAAACTGGGAAAAGGGAGGACAGAGAGAGTGAAAGAGGGGAAAGGTAAATTTGTTTAACCTGATGTTTTGAGGCAAAGTAAACAATGCAGTAACCTAGTTAGCTGCAATGCTTTTTTTGTGTGTGATTTAGCAGTGATGTTATTAATAACCATGTGAGTCTGAAGGGTACTTAACCATGCAATAAAGAGATGGGGCATTGAGTGCCACTGTTGTGCCTTCGCTTTGGAGAGGAACACTAATTGCTAGTCCGGGAATCTAATGAAAATCCTCCAAACAAATAACAAAGCAGACAGTGAAGAGTGTACAAAGTAGAACAAAGGGAGGAGAGCCATGCAACGAAGAGAATATATGAAATAATTATAGCAATAAACACTGTTGGTATAGCTATTAAAGGCAGTTAATACTTCACAGACAGTGAACCAACATTAATTCAAAGTCACGGGGATAAACAATGAAAATGCCAAGCATGAATTGAAAAAGGTATTAAAGATCAATAAAACAAGTATTTATAGTATGAATAAGGTAGATAAAAACAAATATATAAAAAGCCTTTATGTGAAACAGGTTTTAGGAAGAGATTTAAAAGCTGACCCCAAGGGACATGAAATGATCTCATTTCATCATTGGATGGGTTTTTATCAAATAAACATCTGCAACATGTTCCTCTCTCACAGATTTTCTGTCCTTTCTTTGGATAAATGCTGTTTCTGAGGACAGAAATGACAGTGGGAGGAAAAACAGTTCTCTGACACTGAAAAGACTAGCAATGCCCACAGCACATAACATTTTTAACTACTTTTTGCTCTTACAATCTAACTGAAAGCATCAACCATCAAAGCCATTAGGGTGCCAAAGTGCCCCTGTGGTTTTGCCATTAGCCTGTAATATATTGGCAACAACATGCCACAACAGCACACAGCATCAACATACATACACTGGGAAAAATGGGGTACATAAATAGCAAAGTCTAAACGGCACATCACTTCATACAAGGTTAGGAATTCCCATTGTGGAGGACAGGTAAGTTATGTGCCTACATCAGGCTGTAATGTTCCCAGAGAAGATGATGCTACTTTTTATGGCAGTGCTGTTGACTATTCACGAAAAATCATGAAGGTGGCTGTAGGAGATTAGATGCCTCTTGTTGCAGGGAACCCTTGTAAGTCCAACTGGTAATTTTCATGTTTCTACCTGAGCTGAAAGTTTATGTGGTTCTTTATAGGAAGTACCAGCTGTGTGACCCCAAGGCCCACAAAATCTATTCATAAACTACAATAAGGAAGCATGGTTGTCAATATGAAAATAAGGCTGCGTTTCAAAGATACAAGGTTTCTACCCAGTGGCAACGATATTTCTGACACATGTTGGAGGCATTCCCATTTGCATGAATCCTATGCATATTACATCGCTCCGACCTGTTGGCTACAGCGGGAAATTGTCATCATCGGTTGCAGGCAATAATAGTAAGTTACTGCTGCTTGTCATATGCCATCCTGCTTCTGCCATAATTTATGTGCATGGAACCATTGTCTTCTAGCCCAGGGGGCATTTTGTATGCCTACGATTTCAGTTTATGACGCAAGGAGCATAGAACCTCTACCAATGCCAAATAACCCAAAACCTGGCACATGGGATGAGAATCTCCTCTCCAAATGAATGTTTCGTTTCTCTCCATGAACTGAATCTGTAAAATGTGGTGGAACACACAGCCTTCCTGTTGACAGAGTGAAATGGAACTGTATGAATGAAATGGAAGCAAAGTGATCAGAACAGTTTAAGCCTCTGAGGAGCTCGTCTGGAAGGACATGTCCCTCATTACAGCTGTTTGGAGAGAAGTCTCGTTTTGCCAAATACACTCTATGTCCTCCACCTGCAGCAGGTCAGGGAGGGAGGGAAAAGTCTCTGACATGACCTCCAGTGAAGTGTGCATGTCGGAAACCGCTGGAGATTGGGGGCGTAACCAATGCTGAAGAGGGAGAAACACATGCCTCCCAATCAGCCATGAAATGCAACCTGGCACCAATTGGACTAGACCTGCAGGGAGCCTCAATGGACCTAAGCCTGCAAAACAACAGGGAGGGAGGGACGGGTGGAGGGTGAGGAATGGAGGCGGGGGGGTACGGACTGGGTTGTGGGGTGCGAGGTCATTCTACCTCACAGGGTGTTTTATTAATGTAATTAAACACGGGCGAGCTCTCTGGCTCCGCATCATAGCTGACCTCCACAGCAGTGGGAAGAGATGAAGGGAGGAAAAAGAGGGAGAGGCAGACGGAGAAAGGGAGGAGAGGGAGGAAGAGGGATAGACAGCATTCAGGGGAGAGAGGTAGGGATAACAAGGACGTGAGATTGGCAGGATAAGGCAAGATGAAACAAGTGAGGACAGAGCTAAGCAAGAGGGATGAAAAGAGAAAGATGCAGCATGATGCATGTGTGGGAGGGGGAGATGGGAATTTAGTCAGAGAATTAGTTCATGGGACAAGGCAACTGAGCCATAGAGGAGTCAAGGCCAGGGCATGTGAGGAAAGAAAGGTCAGCATCAGGGCAAACACAGGCCTCTGGGCCTGGTACAAAATGTGAGGAATGTCATGTAATCATATTAGACACAGTTCGCTGCTCTGTCTAAACACAGGGCCGTGCTCTCAGTGCAAAATGATAATGTGGTTTAATATCTTTAATATCCCTTTTTTTTTTTGCTTCGATTTCTTTTTTCAGAATAAAAACTACTACTCAATTACTTCTTAAAATCTTTCTTTCTTTCTTTGTTTCTTTTTTCTTTCTTTCTTTCATTCAGCCTTTCGTAGTAGAATTGAGATAGAATCCTCATTTGCAAAGTTGCCGAGAAAGAACAAGAAACAATGGTGAGAAAAATGAAAGAATTATTCGACATCATTTTATTTCTTGTTCGTTGTACCATAGGAGTGGACAGAATCATCAAAATGACATATTGAATTAAAAATTAAGTAACTGAGAAAGAATTCATAAGGCTTCAACCAGCTCATGATCAGACTACTGACTGAAATGAAAATCAGCTACTTATGAATGAAAAATGTCTAAATTACTGCGTTATATCACCTCAGGAGACATCGGATCCACAAGCACTCAAACCACCCTGTTACTACGTTTTTCAACCTCCACATTGCATAGTTGTGTAGTTTTAACCCCTCCTTGGCTGTACGTGGCTGCAACATGAGGATATTCTTATCGTGTTTTGCAGGTAAATACTATCAGACGCAGGAGGAAGTCATTATCTCAGCTCCGTTACACCAGCTTCTCCCAAAAATATTCCCAGCGCAAAACAAAATAAGTCAAACCGTGATTTGCGAGATTCCATCTTTTGTGTCGTTCAATCGGGGTTGAACTCCATTACGCATGCAGGTAAATAGAAAGAGTTCTGCTTAGAAATGCAGAGTAGAAGCGGGAGGGAATCCAATAGGCCAGGGCTTTTGAAGAGTTACACTGTGAGGGAGGGTCGGCAAGAATTCACCACTGTATTTGACAGCTTGAAGCACGCCGCGTCACAATCCATTTCTCATCTCCACAGCCTACATTAGACGCCTTGTCACAATAATTACATTTCTCTGTATTAATTGATGACTTATAATGGAAATAAGAGCTGTCGGGGAATGTATCAAACTACAGCAACAATAATAGCAAAGGCAATAACCAAACAAATATCAAATGGACAAATGAGGGAGAGTATTAGACATGACTGATGAGCGGAGCAGGCCCAACCACATAGTGTGTACGTGCTGGGGGAATTCTGCTATTGTGTGTCTGACAAGGCTGTTTGTGTGTCTGTGTGTGTGTACATATAGTATACTGGTATATTAAACATGGATTGCGGCAGTGTAATATGTGTGTGTTATGTGTGATGATATGCATGGATTTTAGTAGCTAATAAATTACTATCCAATAATGCTTATTTCAGTACACAAGACGACATAATCCCATTCATCTGTAAGCTTTCCTATTGTCATCAGCGTTTACACAGCATCATAATAACGCAGAAACACAATTGTTATATCATTGCCGTGAAACGTCATTCCTCCTTTTCCAGTAAATAGCATTTGGTGTTTTTATTGCTGCTGTTGGTGTTGTTTTCAGGACATATTTACAACTGCTGTATAAAAACATGTAGAAGATAAAGGTATTCTTAAGTGTAATGAACTGAGAAGACATAACACACAGCGAACAAATGGGACCAGGCACAACAAATCTTTTCCAGCACATGTTTTTTTTGTCCATTATAAGTAAATGGGAAGATTTTTTTTAAAAAATCATTAAAAATGTGGACTTTGACCTACGTTTCCCAAACTGTAATGAAAGTAATGTAATCTACTCTGGGTCACTGGCAATCTACGTATAAACCCAATGAATTGAACCGATAGTTTTGCTGCTAAAGTGTTAACAAACAAAGAAACAAACCGAACCAAAAATAGTACCCCTTGCCTCCCCTCCACAACACAAGCCCCATGTGTACAAGCAGAGGTGGGAAGTAACTAAGTATAAGTACTTCATTACTGTACTTAAGTAGATTTTTTAGGTATCTGTACTTGAGTATTTATTTTTCTGGCATCCTTTTATTTTTACTCCCTACGTTTTTGCATAAATATCTGTACTTTATACTCCGTACATTCTCAGAATAGGTACTTTTTACTACTTTTTCAAACTAAACGGATGTAAAATATGTCACTTCAGAGGAAAAATCAGTGGCGGAGAGAAGGAGCACAAGCTGTGACCAGAGTCAGTACCAGAGTCCTGCACAGAATCAGTACCAGAGTCCTGCACAGAATCAGTACCAGAGTCCTGTACAGGGTCAGAACCAGAGTCCTGTACGGGTATCTCACTTTTAAGGGCTTTATTTTTGGCTACTTTTGAAACTTTAATGATTTTGTTTGGTTCAAAAAGTATTGTTTCATTCATGGCAAAACATGCAGTTTTACTTTTTACTTTTACTTTATTACAATTGAGAAGTTGTGCTTTTTTACTTTTCCTTAAGTAAAGGAGATGAATCAGTACTTCTACTTTTACGAGGGTACTTTTTCATGCAAGTAGCTGTACTTCTACTTAAGTACAGAATGTGAGTGCTTTTTCCACCTCTGGGTACAAGGTTTTCACACTCGTTGTTCAGGGGCTACATACAGTCCAATATGATTTAATGTGGGTTGGATCAGTACAATGATAATAATGAAAAAGGTCAAATTACTTTCTGAAAATGCTTACATCTACAAAGTATCCTTTAAAAAATGTTACATCATGATCAACCATGAACAACTTGAAATTTCTTATGAAGAACAAGTGCAGTTTTAACCATATTATGCCTCAGTTTCTCATTTACATATAATCATTACATCATATAAATCACAATGAATCTACAAAAGCACAGAATATTTTGTAACAGGCATGATATTTTTAAAATTGTGCTTAAGACCTTTCAGGAGGATAGTTTGTAAATGTAAACCTTTTCATAACATCATTTTACTTTTTTTACACTAAAACAAACAGAAAAATTTTGAATTATTATGATAATATTTTACTGATCCAACCCACTTGAGATGGAATTGGTGAGTATGTGGCCATGAACTAAAATGACTTTAACACCCTTGAGTGTTAATATCTTCAGTGTAATTTTTTTCACTTTACAAATTCATCCCCCGGGAATCCACAGACACCCCGGATGTATACAATTAGAAAGTTTACCAAGTAGAAATCCTGCAGCGTCCTGTAATCATCTCATGTTTACCACAGTTTTTCATCTTTCATCTGTACCGACGAACGTCTTTTTCTCTGGCTCTGATCTGATTTTTCTTTTGTTTATCTGAGCATATTAATTAGTGCAGTTTGGACAGTTTTAAAAGCAGCACATATAATAGTGTTACTACTGTACATTCACATAATCACACTGCCCTTCTAAATGTCACAACTAGCAGAAATGAACATGTTTACGAATTGCCTGGTCCTAAAATTGCATTGATGATCATCCATGAAATTATATTCTCGTCCACATCAAAAAAGTCCTTTACTTTTAACCTTGACTCTGAAGCAGCCAAAAGAACTGAACTGGCAGACACATCACTCTGAGCACAGCAGTTAGTATCTCACAGATATACCCTGGCATCAGACCATGTAATATCCTGGATGTAATATCTAGGTTTGCACCAAGCGTTCCATAAGTGCAGGTATTTGTGTATGTGCAACCTGTTTCATATTTTGAGAGAAACTCCCTGAGAGAGAAAAGAGTAGATGTTTTGAAGAGTGAAGTATAGAACTAGAGGACATAGATGAGCTACAGAGATAAAGCTGGCGTTTCCTTCAAATCACAAAAAATGTGTGCGCATAGCCGGTAGTACAAATAGAACAAATACCAAACACAGTTTTAATTCCTTAAGGAACACAAGCCTATCACCAAGTTGCTAACGTTGTGATAATAGGTAATTTTTCAACTGTAATATATACAAAAAGACTATCCACTGCAAAAGATATTCCATTAAAAAAATAGAAGTAAAAATATCTATCTGGAAATTCTTTTTGCTTTATGCTGTTTCCAATGAAAACAATTATTTAATGTAAAAAAAAAAAAAAAGCCAGAACTTTTACTTTCCTGATTCTTTGGAAAACAAAATTCATTTCTACACTGTAACAATTAAAGCCTCATAAGAAAAAACATGGAACCGGCTCCACTCGACTCGACTCGGGTACCAGGTCCTATTCCTGGAGACTGTTTCCATTAACAGGGTACTACCGACTTTAGAGTACCTGGACGTCATAGCGATGCGGTACATAACTTCAGTGACGTCTGCTCAGAGAGTTGCTGAGTTGCTTGTTGCCTCGTTAAACTCACGCTGAATTTTTTTCATCGGCCACCAAGGACAGAAATGTCTGAACCACCTCGACTGACCACAGTGTAGTTTTACGGTCTACCATCATGTAGATTAACCTACTGGTATATTTACTGTAAACTGCTGAATTTGTTTTTTGTTTTTTAAATGGCGGGTCGCACATTGATGATGCAATGATGCAGTGTTTACATGTCATGTTTTAGTATCTCTTGACCCATTTTGGAACCTCGGCCAAGCAGATACCGAAAAACTAGTACCAGGTACCACATTCCAGGTTCTTTTACGTAATGAAAACACAAAAAGGCCCAATTGAGTCGAGTCGAGCCGGTATCATATAGTGTAAATGTGACATAACACAAGCCTCTATACGTAATATTTGTGTTCATGTTGTTATATCCTCTTGAGACCCAGCAATGCGTTTTGGTCCTCTGTAGGGGACAAAAGTAATAAAAAAAAAACAAAAAACCACTGTCCACTGAAAAGGACCTTACATAAAATATAAAAGAAATACAAAAACGTATAAAACATGAATATGAAAAAACTGTTGCATGATGCCGTTTCAAATCAAGACAATTACTTAATGAAAAAAGCCACAATTTTTCCTTTCCTGGGTCTCAGGAGGTTATGAAGAACTTTTCCAGCGTTTTAGACCCAAAAATAAAAGAGATATTTAGACATATTTCCCCCAGGATGTACCTAATGAGGACCTCAGTTAAATGCAAAAAAATATATATATACTCTTTCTCTGAACCATCCCAAAATGTATGAATTTTTAATCAAATATTGGGACTAAAAATAGGACCACAATGGGGACATGAAAAGCTACTTAGGTGTCAGTGCATTTGATCTGGAACATATGGCTGTAAATGGTCTTTTACAGCACTATAAACAAAGACACTGTGTTAAATTTGACGATCCTAGTGGTTTTTCTAATCCAAACATGTGGGTTTTTCATGAATCTGTCTCATTCCAGGTTTCGGATGTAACTCATTGTGTCCACTTGCGTTACATGCAGAACCTGCCCAGTTAAATGCATATAAATGGCGATCATTTTTGTGAAACACTCTGCTTCGCATTATTAGTTCGATTCCCAAAATGTACCTGTGCTAGATTAAAGAGATATTTTAAAAAAGTAGCGTGTAATATTCATATCCTTTTAACTGTTACATACAGATTTTTTAAATTAATTAAATAATGTAAAATAATATAAAAACGCTTTTATCTGAAAAACAGTTTCTCTTTGATCCCAGTCAGTATTTTTTTCTTAAAATAGACCCAAAGTGCTTCCAAACTTGCTCCATAACATTAGTCTACATCTGGTTTGAGTGTCCTGTTTTTAAGCACCCATATTCATTTCCTCTTTAGTTCTTCGCAGCTTCTCTTCTGCTCTTCTACAGCAGCAGCAGTGCACAACAACAACCACTGAGAGTTTACAAATGTAATCCGCTAACATCAAAAACTGACCAGATAACGGAACAACAAAAAGCCCAACACAAACCTCACATATAAGCGCTGTACATGA
>JAPTYQ010000018.1:44484821-44506970 GCA_029814465.1 Ostorhinchus cyanosoma
GTCCATCAACCATCGTCCTGGTGCATCTGTAGTCTGTCCGTCCATGGGAGTGGATCTGTCCTTCACTGTGGTTCTCCCTCAGGTTTCTCTTTTCCCACTGGGTTTTTGGAGTTTTTCTTTGCTGAGAAGGAGGGTCTAAGGACAGGGGATGGCCAGGACATTAATCCATTTCATTCATCTACTGTTTATTTGACAGTTGTTTGTTTATATCCAAATAATTCTGTAAAACCCTGTGATGCAACCTCTACAAATAAAATGGAATTGAATTGAATTTAAAGATTTTAAAGAGTCCATCGCTGCAAATTTAGAGGAGAACCTCAACATTTTAGGGCATATTAAGCCTATATTTATGTTTTGCCAAAATGCAGATCACAAGGTGAAAATGAGCCTTAGTCTGAACTGCTGTTGAACTGTTTGAGACCCTGTTAGCTTAGCTTAGCAGTCAGACCAAAAGAGGAACAAGTTGTATGTAAGGTATAACTCCTACACAAACACATATGACATTAATGTGACAACCAAAATGTTCAAATAGAATATGAATCTGTCAGCTAAAGGTGAAGAACGCACATGTCCAGTTGAACCTCTTTTGTTTATTTTGTCACAAACAAGAAGCATCTTCTAATAATTTGCCTTAAAGCCATAACCACACTTCAGGATCTAGCACTGACTATAAATAAATCTTTTTTCTCACCCCTATACATTTCTCACTTCTCTCTTTACTGTCTCGGCGACTCCTCCTCCGTTGTTCTTATGCATGTGTGTCTTGCTCTCTATCTCTCTCTTCTCTCTCGCTGCCCTTCCTCCTCCGGCCTGCCACGCTCTCATTTGTCACATTTACAATGGAAACATCCAAATTTACAGATGCTATCAATTAATCACCTCCGCTCTAATTACAATCCAATTAACCTCTGTTTCCACGCGCCATGCTGCAGGACGGCCAGCACCCTCCCCACTCAATCACACTGCTCAGAGAGAGTCTGGCACAGAGAGAAAGTGGAAAGAAGAGTGAGATTTAATGGAAAAAGAACTAAGTAAGAAGGAGACAGGGATACAAAGATAGATAAACTCACTGTGTGACCATAAGTACGCAGACAACCTGATCTCTCCATGTACTCGAGTGCAGTTTTTGTCTGGAGTTTTAAGAGTTTTTGTTTATGGCTCACAGCCCTCAACACTTTTCTTCAGCTTTGGCATTAATGTGTGTGAGCCCATGATATATCCACCCATCTATATACAGTAGTTACATAGATCGGCCAAAAAATGAACAAAAGGGAAATGGGAGGGAAGACAGACAGACATGAACAAAAAAAAGAAATGAGAGAACACTGGAGACGTAGAAAAAAAATGAGGCTCAGCTCAGTAGCTGATGTCTCAAAGGAGGATCACAGGTGTGACTTGTGCAGAGACAAAGAAGAAAGAGAAAGCTAGACGAAGGAAGAGAGAGAGTGAGGGAGGGGATGAAGAGCTGTTGCAGCTGTCGTCAGGAGGATTGAAGAAAGACGAAGGATGTGTCCATTATAGACGAGACTGTTCTCCTGGTGTGGTGGGAGAGCAGACTGTCACTGTGAACCACCTGTGTAAGAGTGTGTAATGTGTATAATATACCCACGTACACACTTGAGCAAACGCGCTCACGTTTCCACAAATGTACTTAGATAAACACATATAATCATTCATACTTTCCTATACAGTAAAAGCACCTTACAGACTGTTCACAAAAATAATAAAGGGATCATAGGTGGAAACACTTAGCATGGACAACAAGTACAGTAAGTGTGCATCATAAACATAAAATACTACAAGTACACACATGGACACACGCAGCTTTATCCAGCTCTAATACAGATGGATATACACCAGCACTATTAGCAGCTCTGGATTTACAGTGGCCCGTCAGCCTTCAGCTTTTAATGCCACGTGGGGCCTGTTTTACAGCTCTGCCCCAGGGCCCCAATCGGCTTTCAATTAGCAGGTGAGATGCAGCCCTGTTCCCAATCAATAGCCCAGTACAGGCAGGCTGCATGCACCCTGGGGCCCCAGCTTGGAGGGAGGAGAGAGGAGGAGGAGGAGGTGGGAAGGAGAGATGGAAACTGGCAAGAAAAGAGAAAAAAAAAAAAGGCTGGGGGAATCATGCCAAGGGCCAGAGGCCTGTTTAAATGGGTTGGAACTGTTATTTCCTCTCTTTTTGTACAGATACATAGGAACACACATGTGACAAAAGTTGCATCATGGTACAGTTCAGATGTATATTTAATCATGTCTTTCTTAAACTAGTAAAAACAAGCTATAAACATTGACACACTTGCTTAAGAGTGCTAATGCAGCCTTGGAGGGTTGCCAGTAGTGTATTTATGTGGGGAAGTGGAATTGAAATAGAGAAAATAAACTCTAGTTTAACCCTGTAACTTATGTTTCAATGATTGAACAAATAGTTTTAAATCATCCACTTGATACCATTTACCATTACTACTTTTAATTAGAATCATTTATAATTTGTTTTAAGTCTTTAAACAATAGTAATTGTGTTTATTTGCCATAATCTCTCTGTACATCTGTGATTGTTTGACTCATTTTCATATTGCTTTATTTTCCCACTTTTCCACAAAATGAGTGTCAGTATCTAATGCATGACTACTATATCAGCTGATAGAACATGCAAGTGAAAGTGACTGAGTTGAATTAGACAGAAGCAAATTTGTGTCACAGAAGTTAGATTATCTTTTATCAAGGATTTTTGGAAATGCATCTTGTGCTCTTTTCTAAGAATATCAATAAAACCAACACGAGTAAAGCCAGATGATGCTCATAAAAGCACCATTTGTTCTACACTTTGTGGTCAGCAGACATGAATTTGCTCATATTACTTTGTTAAATTATTTACTGCGTGACTACAAGACTGAATGCAAATTTTTACAAAACAAACTTGTTAGAAAGTGTTTTTATTTTTTTTTGGGATGGGCACACATACATACAAATGCAAATGCATCCACATGCACAGCTGTCAAATCCTCAAACACAAACTCAGCTTAACTCGGTCCAAGTCTACAGAGAGGAAGAACCAAGCGGAACCAAATTAAGTGTTCCAATTCCCATCCACCTCTCTGAGACACCATCATATGGCAAAATAGCCAAGTTATTTTAATTAGACTCACAGTGCATCACATGCCTTGGTCCCTACCTTCAACATATGAAAAAGAACAATCCCATTCCCTTTAGTGACAGCAGAGAGAGGGGAATCTGCCAAAGCAGCCAGCTTGGCACAGAAGTGGCATTCACTGAATAACGGAACAGAGTGCCATTTTTACATCATGCTGCACTGGTTGTCAGAAGAGCAGCCCCCATCAAGCAATTTTCTGTCTCTATTTCATTTTTATTTATTTTTTTCCCTCTGTGTTTTGTAACCTTGTGAGAAGCTGGTAACAAAGGGAGTGTGGTACATGGAGAAGAGGTTAGAGATGATTGGAAGACACTGAGAAGGGAGAGGAGCAGGAAAGGAGCTACAGGGTTACTGGAGTGATATGGGTGTCTTTGAAGGCACCACAGCAGGGGGGTGTGCAGGGGTAAGGTGGGGAGGGGGTTGGGTAGATGGGGGAGAGGTGGGAGAGTTAACCAGGTCCCCTTCAAACACACTGCTCCTCTGTTTCGACTGTGCGCTAGTTTTTATCGGAGGGGGGCAACGAGGGTCTTTGAAATGATCCCAGTAGGAGGTCTGTGATTGTGTGTGTATGTATATATTCGTTTGTACAAAAATATGCACGTAGGACTATTACCATGTAGCCCGAAACAATGAATATCAAAGTAAATGGGGCTGAGTGAATGAGTTCAGGTGTGCATGTATACGCTTGCATTCAAGTATGTATGTGCAAGTGTTAGCACATGTGTGGCTGCATGTGTAAAGCGAGTGCAGTCTGCTATAGTACATCTCACTCAGAGCGGTGGAGAGGCAGTGTTAGAGCTGCTGGAAGGCAGAGAGACAGGCAGCTCTTCCCTCCACACATCTCTGTTCAAAGGCGCCATCAAAGTCTGGCAGAAATGTCAGTGCTGCAGGCAGGGGACCGGCCTCTGAATGTCAGTCCTTCTCAGGTCAACACCGAGAGCCATCCTGCCTCGCACAGGCAGAAAGAGAGGGAGGAGAGAGGCAGGCAGAAATAGGCAGTAGATGGAGATAAAAAAAAAGGGGAAAACATGGGGACAGTGATTAGGGGAACATGATAAAATGATGGAGAAAAAGAGAGCAGGATGAAGTTATGGAGAGAAGAGTGGTAAGGGACAAGAGGGAGATTGCAGGGGAAAATAATAATAGAGAGGATAAGAGAACAAAATGTTGGGTTTGGCCGTTTGTGGGAAGACTGACTTTCTTTCATTCTGTCAGTGTGTGTTTCTGCGAGTGCAGCAGGATGTCAAGTGACTTCAGGCCAGGGATCTAGGAAGACTTTGACTAAGAGAAGGTATAAGGAAAAAGCAAGGCACACAATCAAAAAACGTCCTTGCCTCTGCATGCATCTGAAATACAGAAATACATTTGCAGAGACAGATATAATAGCAGACACACACACACACATAGAAATAGAGAGTTACATTCACAGAATAGACAATCTCACACACTCACGACACACACTGGTGATTGTCCCTGTGCAGGCCATGAGGAGCCTGTCAGATTACAGGAGGGTAATTGAATGGTAAGGGAGCAGACAACACATCTAGCACAGCCGGACTCCAGAGGCAGCCGCCACCATACCAGAGCTCAGGGGAAATTCAGGGCCCACTTAATAGTGAATTGGAGATGGGACGCGCATGTGTGTGTGTTTGTGTGTTTGTGCGGGACAAAGGAAAGCGCCAGTGGCACAGACAAAAATGCTCAGTAAAACCTGAAGCAGGCAGATTTTAGCAATCACATGACATGAGTGACAATACCTGAAAAAGTCGAGTAGGAGAAGACGCTGGTCGAGAGAGAAAGAGTGAAAGAAATGCATTCTAAGAGAGCATAGAGGGAGTGTTTGGAAAGAAAAAGATAAAGGAAAAGACAAGAGGGTGAGAGATTTTTAGTGAAACTCCGAGATGGAAACATAAAAGAGCTGAAGGACAGCAGGGGAAATAGAAAACGGATGACAGAAAGAAAGGAAAGGACAGAGAGAGGCAAGAAATGAAGTCGACGGAGAGCTACTACTGTATTTGATGGGAATGTGTGCCAATAAGTATTTCTAATAGCCCAGGAAATTGACAAGTGAATGTGGAAGTCAAAGAGAAGTGCTACATAAAGAGAGGAAGGCAGGTGACAAATGAATGTTTTTTCAGTGGCACTTTAAGTAATGAACACTGAGTGTCATCTTATTCCCACATGAATAGGGAGAAACGAGCAGACATGACATGCACGGTCCATACACACACTCAGTTATTGACTGTGTGTGTGTGTGTGTGTGTGTGCGTGTGCGTGTGCGTGCGTGTGCGTGTGTGTGTGCGTCTGTGTGTGAGACAGGCAGCTGACTTCTGTTGGGTACCAGTCTCTATAGATGGGAGCCCAGAGGCTTGGTGGAAACTAACAAGTAACTTCACTCCAGTGGAGGACAAAAAAAAAAAAAACAATAACAAAAGAGAGAGTTTGGAGGATATAGAAATTGATAAAAAAAAAGAAAAAGAGAGAGAGGGGGGAACAAAGAGAGAAGAAGAGAGTGAGACGAGCAACAGAGGGAGAGAAAATTAAAGGAGTGTCACTAGTTAAAGAAGGAAAGAGGCAGGAAAACAGACAAGAAGAAGAAAACAAGAAGGTCTGCCGGGTTTAAAGTTTCCCCTGGATATGATATGTGGATATGGGGATGTCATCAAGCCTGTGAAGTGGAAATAATAAAGAATTAGGATTGTCTCTGAAGACAGGGGAATTAATCCAAAATGAATTACGAAGGGGATGAGGAGGAGAGGAGGGGGGAAAAAAATCAACATCAGCTATTTCCTTTTCCTCTGCTCCGAGGCAGATAGGGGGCGGTTTGTGCGATTACTGTGAATCCCATAAAAATTAAATTAATAACAAAAAGGAAAACACACACACACACAAATAGAGGCGGAAAAATTAGATGTATGGGGGTGGAAAGACATCGTCGTACAGAGAGCAAGGGTACAGATGGAAAAAAAAAAAAAAAGACAGAGAGATTTTAGGGAACTGAGAGTGGGCACTGTTGCTGCCAGATTGCACTGCTCTTTTGTTCCCCCTCGTCTTTCTGGAAAGGCTGCCGGTGTTAAAGAGGAGATGCCACGGAGGCCATTGTAATAAATGCCACTTGTAAATTGCGGAGTGGAATTATACAGCGTGCAGATGGATCCATACGCCTGAGCAAAACGTGGCCAAAAAACCGGGAGCGATAATTAAGACTTAGGGGGTGAATGACAGAGCCATTTGTGACGACGGAATATGGCGTCTCCTAGCTCTCTGGGAAACAGAAGGGCTCGGAGAGGCTCGGTGTCACAAAACATTACCCACACAGCTGTTGGCTTTATGAGCAGCAATGGTGTACTCTGTACTCTCTTCCTCCCTCCCTCTCCCTCTCATCCTCTTCTACTCTCTATCTCTTTCAACCCCCCCACCCCCTCCACACATACCCCTCTCCCCTTGGTCACCACACAGTGGTGCTGTTCTTTCCCAGTTTGAGCCATTTTAAAACAACCACCCCCATCCTCTCCCAAACACAGCCACCATCAGCTCTTCCATCCATCGCCACCCCCTTCGCCTTTTTGCCTCACACTGCCATCCTTGCCATCTCCGAGGGACTAGACAAGAACTTGTACTCCATCATTCATATCCAGGGAGGAGGAGGAGGCACTCCACATGCACACAAATATAGAGTAACACCCGAGCTGAAAATTCAATAAAAAGCACTGACACTGACAGTGCTTGGTACTGTTTTGAATGGGAGTTTGGGCTTACTGGGGCTCTGGGCTGACTGTAAAGTAGGAAAATCGAATTGTGTTGTTTTTCTTCTCTCTATCTCTCTCTGTTAAAAACAAAAGAAAAAATCTTTTTGTATGCTATTGCTGCTCTCACAATGTCCACACAAGTCCTTGTGTGTTCTGCAGCATGTAAGGTTCAAGTATCATATCTGTGCTTTTGTTCTTACTGTGGCTTATCTCAAACATTTATCGCTGAAACCATCGGCCACAGATTTCTTTGTACTCCCGGGAGATCACCACCTGTTCTACAAGTGCAACCATACTGTCATGTCCTGGAATGTGTCTTTTGTTTTGTTTTGCAGTGTATCTACACAAACACTACTGAGAAAAACTCCTGAGCATTTATCCTACTTGGCGAATAAAGTGATTCTTATTCTGATGTGTCCCCCAAACTCTGCCCTCTAGTCCCTGTCTTTCTTTTAAGTCCATCTATCTCTCTGCCTGGCTGGCCAGCCTGTCTCCTGGTCTCTTCCACCTCTTTGTCTCTGTCCCAGGGGCCTCTGCAGCGTACAGAGTAGCCTGCGAAGTCTTAACTCAAACGAGACCCCTTCGCGCCCCGTTAAACCACCGACCTTCTCTGTCACTCCTGTCGCCCGCTGCCGACGACAACGGGGGCCTGAGCTGCAAGCTAAGAGACCCCGAGCTCAATAAAAGTGTGGGTGATTAAACAACTCCCTGTAATTGCTCCTTTTGTGCAGGAATCAAACGGTCACACTTATTACGGAGGCAGGAGAGAAGGAGGCTGGGAGCAGTCGCTTCCGCCGTGGGCCAGACACCCTTGGTGACCCTCTGCCCTCCTGTCACTACTCTTTTATCTGACCAAACAACCACTGTGCAGTGTGTGTTTATCTGTGTGTGTGTGTGCCCTGTGTGCGTGTGCACGTGTGTGTTAAGTATGCAAAGAAAGCCACTGAAACATGGTAGAGTTGAATAACACTAGAGCTCCCCTCGGTGGTAGACAGTTGAATTACAAAAAACAAGCCCATTTTGGAACTCGGTGATCTGCAGATGTTTGCCAGCTGGCTTTGGTAATGGGGGACAAAGCCAAAACCAGGTGATTGTGTCCAACATGACGACAGGGTGTCAGAGATCGTAGTGACACATGAACCACGCACATTACATACTAGTCACACACATATCCAGATATACGGACCCCAGCTACAGGCCTTGTCAAATGGGTCAGTTTACAAAGGGAAGGACCCAATTACAGTAGCCACAAATACACACATAAAGTGCCTTTCAAGGGTCCATGAGTGCCTCAGCTTCCCCATGATTATACCCACTCTCTACACACCCAGCACTTGCTGCACAGATACAGGGCCTCCTGTGCCAAATCAACCATCAGATGCAGAGGCAGAAGCAGAAACAGAGTAGCTTTGAGTTGTTTTCAGATGGTTTAAAAAGATGAGAGCTTTCTGTGGTCACAGAGCGAAAGAGACATTAGGAGAGAGGAAAGTTTGTTGGATGAACAGTTTGTTGATAAACAACTATTAGTGAACAGATCTCCCTTGACATGAAGGTCTACCGCTGCATTTGGCTAGGAGATAGTTTCTAGAGAATCAGTGCAGAGTTGAATGAATGTGCAATTTAGAGAATGATTGTTAGTGTACGTCTGGACTCATAAGATTAACCGAATTATTTTTCAGACGGAAGAAAATAGAGCTTCCAGAACCATGTGGACCTCAGTTTAATTGATTTATTGTTTTTGTTTTGCAAAATCAGGGCAGTGTTGAGTAGTGTGCACACAGTTACCGTCAATGAGCTTTAAGTGAGCCAGTAAATTACATGTTTAAACTCTACATATTATGTTCTTCACTTTATTTTTTTTCATACGACTCTAGGTTACAAACAAATATGCAGAATATTAGGTAATATATAAAATCAGTCATATCTTCAGTTAAAACAAATATCATATTAATATTAAAACATACTGTTTGTGCTGCTGAAAACAAGAGAGAATTTCCATATAGTGTACTGGTGGTTTTATTGAGGATAAAACCAAATTCAAGATTTATTTTTTTTTGTTATTCAGCCTATTTTACTTCTTCTTTTTTATGCTCCATTGATTTGCATTTTCACATCTAAATAGTAAAGTGGCATGTTTTGTTGTGCCAGCCCTATGAACACAATAGCATAATCATACTCATATTGTATGTTGATGGACTAATGCTGCCCCCTGCTGTTCAACATGGTAGCAGTTCCTTTTTAGCCACAATGGACAATTCCATGTTTTAATGACGATGCCATTTTCCACAGACATAAAAGAAAAAGTGACTGCATTTAAAACTGTGCAAAATCAGGCTTTATTCTTTTTTTTTTTTTCTCTTCTCCACATCACCACCTTTCATCATCATCGTCATCATCATCATAATAGCTGTCATTGTCATCAACATCATCTTTGAAAACACTACTCGGAGACAGACAGCGAGAAAAAAAGATTCTCAAAGACACTCGCAGATCCATCCTCTTGGCAAAAAAAACAGGCATCAGCTATTAGCACAGTCCCACGACACAATGAGTCAGCTGTACATGTGCACTTCTTTCTGAGCAATACATTGCAACGGGGTCTCCAATGTCCTTATTTACAATTCAGTCTATCAGTGCTTCAAAGTCCATTCAATAGTCAGAATTTTCAGTTCCGGGAGAAGCTGAAATCCAACTTGATACATAGTCAAGATGTTGGATATCATGGTGCTGCTTACTCCATACATACATTTCCCTCTTTTTTTTTTTTCCTTCCGTTTTCCTCATCTTACTGCAGGTCCGAAGACTGTCAGTTTCTCCAATTTAGGCAAATGTTGAATAAGTGCAATGTCTAGTATAATGTCAAGAGAATACAAACCCACACGTACATACATACAGTACATGACTAACTGATAAACTTGATTAGATATACAAGGTTGTCATTCTCCAAGGTGAAAACACAGCGTTGCACACTCCTCAGTAATATCCAGGTTGGGATGGGAGGGTTGTGAGCTCACCTGGACCTGATACTGTTGGTAGATAGTTTGTAAAATTGTCTATAATTTTCTGTACAGTTCATTTTGTAAGTAGTTAATCCAGTGGGAAGTGGAGTTCATACACAAAAATAGAAATTTAGAAATAATAATGAAAAAGTGGTAACTACTGTGTAGAAACGAAGAAATGGCACAGAGGAACAGATTATGGTAGATTTTTTTTTTTAACACAGAACACAGGCAACTGAATATATCTCTTAATAAACTGATATACACAGATATTATACTCACCCTTTTGCAAAATCATCAATTAACGTTCTCATTTCTTTTTCGGCTAGAAAAGAGGTCACCGTCTATTTCGTGCCTAATGTTTTGGCCGTTTAAAGTGGAAAGACATCATCTGCATGTACCTGCGAGTGAGCCTTGATGATACACTGATATCTTTGTTTTTAGTAAAGATAAAACATATTATTTTGTTAGTATTCCTGCAACTGTAGCTTTCCTACCGTACGCAATGAAATATATATCCGGTGTCACAGCAAATATGTCACTGGATGAAGCTCTACAGAAATCATTTTTACTCAAACCTACAGTCCTACACTAACGGCAAGCCAGATAAAAAAAATAAATAAAAAAAAAGAAGGATAACCATGAGTAATTTTTCTTTTTTGATTCCCAAGTGTTAAACATTTAGAGTTTTGAAAAGTGCATCATCAGTCAGAACAGGTTTTAATTCTTTAGTAAAAATACTAATGCAATTAATGGATTTTGGAAATTTTTTTTTTTTTGGAACTAAATGCAGGATGAATTCAAGTCACGCATCACTTTTTCAATTCTGGAAGCTTTGTTGCTAGGACAGGAACAAAATAAGAACTAGTATTGCTTGCCCCTCAGATAACAGACTTTAATATTCATTTATCAAAGAGCATTAATTAAACGGATCATTGTTGGCTATTGTATTACCCCCATCTTTTTACTAGATGCTCGCGAGGAGCAATAACAAATGGAAATAATTAGTCAGTAGGATCAGCAAAAGTGCAGCGATAAAAGGGGAACCCCAGTAGTCACTCTCAACAGGTTTCGGAGAGTATGTGCGTGTGTAGACTGACAATAAATAAGCAGGCGAGACCTAACTGACACTTAAATGAAACGAATATGGAATGTGCAACCGGTCAGACTTAAAAAAATTTTTTAAAAAAAGGACAAAGTATAGAGGGGAAAATGTAAGGATCAGAAGAAATAATGTGCTCAAGAGCTCCCTCAGCCGTCAGTGTCAGGTCTGGGGTCGGCTCGGCCAAACATTCGCTCTATCTGCCCGTCTGTGTGCCTCCGCCAGAGAGACATATGGATCCAAGCATCACTGGTGAGTCTCCATTAGCTGGAGTAGATCTGGGTCCCAATCACACGCATGATCTCCTTCTGCACCTTAGGCTCCTGGGTGTTGATGTTGGCATCTCCTACTTGTCCATCCTCATACCTAGAACACATACGGTGAATCCACATATGGTTACATGTCAGTTTATATTTACATTGTAATTAGGTAGAATTATTATAGCATTAATGCAGCTGATTACAGGAGTCTCCCTGGGCTTTCAGATGACTTAGGTGCAGTTTGTAAGAGGTTGAAACACACAAATGATGAATTGTTTGCTCTAAAAATATGTGATTTTACATCATTTTGAACAATTATCACCGACGTTTTTGCACTTGAATTTGGAAAGGCAGCTGTATCTAAGCCATCTACACTGTTCCACATAAAATAAGACTAAAATATGCGTAACTCTTCTCAGGAAATAATTGACTTTTCTTTTTTTTTTACTTCATAAAGTGACTATGGGACTATGTAACCATGGCACCTGGTCAATGATAATTACAGATGTGTAGAAATAGAATAAAGAGTAAAACAAAATTATTCCAGCATTGTAAAGAATTTAACATATATTTATAGAATTGTATGTAATATTTGATGTAATTTATAGTTTTTTTTATACTGTAATTTGCAGGAATGCCAGAATGTTTAGTCAGCAATGGACTCATGAAAAAGAACAGAAGTTTCTTTTTTTTTTTTCTGTTATTTTAACAAAGTCAGCCATTTGCTCAAGCTGAAAATCGCAGTCATACGCACAGAGGACGAGCACAACTGTATTATATTTAGTTGTGATTTAAATTTGATTGCAGACCATCTCAAATCTAATTTCCAACTTGGAAGAGAGCAGTGGACATGATAATAGACTTTGCCATCTGGTGGACGTGTGTGTCCAAAGCTTAGATTCAAAGCCCTAACATCATCATCACTGCAGAGGCCAGCTTTTATTTGCTGAGGTCCAAATGCAGATTTAGGTATAACAGCAGACAAAATCATAAACCATTAATTCTTTTACTGTATGATAATGATAATGATGATGATTATTATTACTGTATGTTCTATTAAGTTAGAATTAAAATGTAAAAAAAAGATATTAAGATAGAAATACATTTAAAAATTTCTGGGAATACTCACACAAAAAAGAAGCGTGTGCAGACATGATCAGACACTGGACACACCCAGATGTTGCCATGTTTCTGCAAGTCCTTAGATGTAATCACTGTTAAAAAGACAGACATGTATTACACACAAAAACTGTAAAAGGAGCAACGGTGATTCATTATGTTACATTTCTTCTCTCTTTGTTCCTAGTATTGGTTTTAGTCATCATGTACTCCATCTTCTGTTGTTACACTCGATTCCTATTATAATCATCTCTGCAATAACTGCTTCAACCATCTTAAGAATCATTGAATATATACATTTCTCACTTTCTGTGCATTTCACAATCCTAGAGACTACTATTGACAGTAGTATTATCTGTTATTTAGAGCATTTTAACATCTTCGTAATTACCTTCACACAGAGCAATGCAGTTTAGATTTCGACTTTGAAGAAATCTTGATTGTATTGGGCGACTCTGTTGACAAAGAGGAAAATAATATACAACATTAACAGTAATTACCAGTCGAGGACGACGGCGTAACAGGCTATTTGAAGTCTGTCTCTATAAAAAAAAAATATATATATGCTGCATTTTTCATTGAAAAAATTCTGTGTAAGAGTACTGAACGTGTCCCTCACCTGTGGTATGGTATTCATTCGGTTGTAACGCTGCACTAGCTCATCTTTCGTGGGCATGCGGTGCTGTCCTTTCCCCATTCCTGCATGAAGCAGCACACAGAAGGCAAACCCTCAGTCAGAGCGACCTTACCTTGAGTCGCTCAAGCTGTGAAAAACCTTTCTCTAGTGGTCGTGAACTCCAGAGATTATGAATACCAGCAGTGCTCTCCTTCATATGAAGGTCAGTGTTTCAAGATGGCAAAAAATTCTATATCTTAAAAATAAAGGGACAGATGTGTTTATTTTCATTACCAACACATTATGTTAAAGCAAATTATATTAACCCATAAAGACCCAAACATCCACTAGTGACCAAAAGCATCTACTGATCTGATCTGTTTAATACCAGCTGATCCACTAATCCTATCTATACAATTGATGTACTAAAATGCAGTTTGTCATCTTTTCATGGTCATCAAATATCACCCATCTGGACGTTCAGACACTCTGTAGTTACCGTGGAAACACCATCATCTCCTACAACATTATTTCACCAGTCAAATCTATGCAGTTTGATTAAAGACAGTGAATGGAGACACTTGGTTTATGTTCAATTAATTATATATTTTGTTGTTTCTTCCTTTTTCTCCGTTTCTGATATTATTATATTACTTTAATCTGAGCTTTATGAACTTCTACATGATCAGTGAATTAAGTATGGGAAAATACCTGATTTTCATTGAAGAAACGCAAAATACAGAGGATAATATTGTAATAAATGGTGATAAATCACTTAAGAAATATTAAATAGAGAGACTAATTAATTTGGGAACTGCCGTAAAAGTAGTACTGGGTCTTTATGGGTTAATATCTGACATCATTATTTTGTAAGAAAAAGACAAGTGTATATTTATTTGTTGCGTTCGTATTCCTTGACTGTTTAAAAGTCAATATAACGTTAACAGACACACCTTGATCCTCTGCTCATATAAACAGCACCCACCTGTAATCTGACCTAAAAACAAACCTATGAAAGTGAGTTCAGAGGAAATATTAAATGGGAAGCATGTAGCTCATGGTAGACACTTGAACAAAACTGTTTGAAAATTACAAATAAGTCTAAGATCGAACCCTACCCATGGAAGCAAACGGAAGCAGAATACGGAGTACCATGGACAGCTCCACAGCCACAACACAAAGTATGAGAGGCAAAGCACAAGCTCAACCACCAGCACAAGAAATGGACACACAGTAAAGTGCAGCACAAAACCATAAGACGATAAAACGATGGCGAATTCCCTCTGGTGAAAATGGAGTTTTCCAGGATGAAAATCAAGGGCGTGTCACAAACATTACATACTCAACCGACATGGTGGATGACAGGGAGAAGGGTACCAGAGGGGTTCAGATAGGGCCAAGTGGCAAGGAATGAGTCGGTCATACCTGAGTATCCGAAAGATATGCTGGAGATGGGGCTCAGATAGATGCCCTTTCCATACGCTGCCCCATGCAGCTTGGGTTGGAAAGAGCAGGAAGGAAGGAAGGGTCACTGAGCAGTTGCACAGGACAACCGTAGCACACATGTGGATCTCCTCACACATACACTAAATTGCATAGCAAATCGACTATAGATAAACCAAAGGAATGCATAAGTCACTTTCGGGACTGTGTTTCTGTGACTGTTTACCTGGCAAACCAAACACATTTGCTGTGCTTAGAGGATTTCCAAACAAACAGTGGTGTGTTTACTGTTGCTATTTGACACAGGTCACAAACCAAGCATGAACACACACATATAATACAGCCACATGGAAACTCAATCAGAGTGAAAGGCAATAATGCCATAAAAAGGAGAGACAATTTGATGACAGCAGTGATATGATATGAATCCTAAATCCACAAGGCGACACCTTTGCACCGTGAGCATATGTTGACATTACTACATAGTCAAGATCATGTAACGCTCATGAATTTTATGAACACATTTTTTTTTTTCCCCGCATAATGCTGACATGGAAAATGAGACCAGATGTGATGATTCAAAGATGAAGATGGAGATGCCATGACAATGACAATCACAGTAACGACAGTGACAATGGCGTTCCTCATAAGGATGTCCATGAAATGAAGGAACCTCAAAACGGGCAGGTGTTCATTAGCCACAGTGGGGAAAAAAAAAAAAAGATGAGAAGCAGGGGGGAGAACAAAGAGCAACTTCATAGTTTGTGAATAAAAGTGAGGTCAGGCTGTGGCACATCTGGAAGAAATCAAAAGAGATAATAGACAAGAGATTTTGTGTGATGGCTGGAGCTGGAGGCAGACTCCTCCTCCTCCTCCTGTGAAACACAATGAAAGAGGAAGCGGGTGTCAATGCTCAAGGTGAAACATAGAGGAGAAAGAGGAGGCAGACGAGCACCGAGGCGAGATCAAAGATTGACAGTTCAAAAGTTGCCGAACAAAGAAGAAATAAATGAAACACATCAGCATGATAGAGTAACCACTGCCGACGTGAAAGTTTCAAAGATCTTTGAGATTTCAGATTTAATTGTGTGTTTAATCTATTTTCAGGGCATGCCGGTATATCTTCAAGCACTCATTATCAGCCCTATTGTGCAAATGAGACAATTCTCTGCTCTCTAGCACTAGCCTTTTCTTCTCTTGTTTAATTATTTATTTATCTTTTACAGACCTGGATTATAAAGTCCGGCAGCAGCCTTTGAAGAACGCCATAAAAATGCAGAGGGTACATTTGGAAAGCAGGTTTATTCGTTTTTCATTCACCGTACTTGTAAATAGCTTATGTTTGTAACTTCATCAGGTCATGTATGTATGACCTTATATGTTTTCACAAAGTACTAGATACGGTTTGACCCAGGTCTGGACAGATAGAGAGTGGTGATGGTTACTGACCTTCTGTGGAAGTACCCTTAGTGCACCCAGTGGAAATCCTCACCCACTATGAAAAGACTGTCCACACTGCATCCTTCAGCATCAGACCTAACCCACTCACTGCTCTAGATGGTTACCCAACAGGGCACATGGGTAGCATCCTGACATCACAGCCCTGTCCTTTGTCCCACAACAGGAAGAGGCTGTTATCTACTACTGTCGGCCGACTGAGCAGAAAGCAGCCGACACTGGCCAGGAAAATCTCTCAATGTGCCCTGCTCGATAAAATGCCAATTGCAAAGCTGACGAAAGGGAAGCTGGCATCCATTAACTGCAAAAATGAATCAGCCGAACAGCAAACCTGCTCCATCCAAGAGCAGGTTTACTGTCCGAGAGGAGATGCATCGTAAATTCCCGCCAACTGCCAGGGTTACGTACCTGCAGTTTGGTATAAGAGGCATTGACTAGTCCATTTCTCAGAACAGAGTGCCAGTTCTCTATGTGGGAACCACTAGAGCAAGTGTAGAGAGAGGGAGAGATAGGAAAGGAGAGATAAACCAAAAACTGCCGTGCGAAATGAAACAGTCGTGGAATGTAAGGAATCATACGGAAGGTTTAAGCTTGTTGAAATTCAATGAGGTAAAACTAAATTAAATGAAGTGCCGTAAATCAAACCCTGAACTAAAATAATTCCATCAAATGTATATTTGTAGCTGTAAAGAAAATACAACAAATTAGAAAAAAAAAAAAAAATCTTAGGATGAGATACTTAGTTATAATATTATATTCTACACAAAATATTGTGGTTATTACAGTTGTGTGAAAATATCTAACACAGCTTTTTAAGTGGGAAGATTTGCACGGTCTGCTGCCAACAACAAAAAGCTACTGTAGTCATCTATTTCTATATTCAAACAAGGATATTTGTGGATTTCTTGTTACATCACTGACCTCCACATTTATATCATTTAATATTTAGAGAAATAAAAGCATTAAAAATAAGTGATCAAAGCTGACAACCCATCACTGCAGCAGATATCTGCACTATCCTTCCCACCGGTCTCTTAAAATAAAAACTGAGTGTCATCAGTTGTTATTTTTAACTCATTTTGGAGTCTTTTTAACCTTTGTTTTTTTTAGCTACACATGCAAAAGGGTTTATTTTTGCATATCACCTTTGTAAAGCACTTTCTTCCTACCAAAATTCTCACACATTTACCTCAGTTATACATGAATTTATATTTGGTATTTATCAATATACATCTAAAATGAATATCCCTTTTGACATTTGGCATCTTCTTTTCAACCTGCTGTAGATGCAGTGTTTAACCAGCATGAACAGAGACTATTATCACTGCTCATGAGTTGATGCAAGTGCCTGTGTGTATCTAATATATTCAACAGAGTCCCATCTGCTACAGTACAAATCTTTATCGCAGATATTTCTGGATCCATGTGCTGGCTTAGCACGGTGGTTTCTCTGTCCAAGAGAGAAGCCACTGCTCTGTACTGTTGTTTGTTATGGTTCAATAAAAATCTGCTAGAGTGGCCCCTGAATCCACAGCATAATGACCAGGTGTTAAACTGAGACGTGTTCATGTCTGACATGCTATAACGCTACATTAGGCATACGCTTTTGTGACTGTACTTGATTTGGTTATTTACAGCAAGTGATTTTTCACATTTTATTCACCCAATAGCCATAAGCTGAACAATAAAATAACCATAAATTATTTTTATAATCTCTTTAACAGTCGTCATAATTTCACCTCATAACTTTTGAAATAGCCATACAGTGTTTTGTTGGTACAAAAGCAGTGGAGGTAAATAGGAGCAGACTCACTGGAAGGCGAACGTGCTGCCATATAGCTTCTTGGCAGTGCGAAAACGAGCCTCCTTGGCTGGGGGGCTGCTGAGCAGCAGGAACTGGTGGGAGGTGTGCATGAATTTGAGTTGCTATCACAATGAGATCACGATACATGAGTAAGAGTGAGAGAGAGACAAACAGAAAGAGAGGAAGAGTGAACATGACGCTTCACATTACACAATGCATTATATAAATGATCTGACAGAGAAGGCTTTTTGGGATGTCATTTTGGTTTCCTACCCTACTCAGTGGCAGCTTGACAATATGAGACCTGTTACTGGAAATAATCCTGTAGAAAAACAGAAATGAGACAAAAGGTGGAGGAGGGAACAAAATAAACTAAATTTAGTAACAGTCATCAGCGTTATTTTAAAAACAGCTAAAATTCTCTCTGCTGAGAAATCATGCTGTATTTATTTTTTCCATTCAATTAATAGCTTGTTAATATAGTCATTAGATGAAGTCCATTTTTAGAGCAGAGCTTTTCCACTCACCACTGTAGCAGAGGATGGGCCAAAGGGTCCAGTTTGTCCATCTGTTTTTTGATCTCCAGATAAGAGCCCTGGAAAAAGCACAGACATTTGTTGTTGTTTTTTTATTTTTCACATGTTTTGTCAAAACCAAATGGACAAGTGGGCAGCTTTGGACATGTGATTTTATTTCTAAAATGTATATAAGCCTTTGTCAACTGGACAGTTATTACTGTGACTTCTCCCTTGTTTCCCTCCCTTCTTCTGCTCATACCTGTGTCATTTCCCGGATGGACATGACGCTATCCAGTGCTTTCTGCAGTCTTTCATAATTCTTCTTCTGTGTTCATCGTTTAAGCCAAACATCCATTGTGTGTGATGAGAAAAGAAACAACATGCAAACACTTAAAATCGCTTATAAAGGGTCATTTTTTTTAAATAGAAAAATCTTTATCATAGAAATCAAACTAACAAATCTTATAATCTGCTTTAACGTTAAATCTGTCACCTAGCAGTTAAATGAACGTACGTATTAATTAGAAAGAATAATTCTGCATGTGAGGATGCTGACCTTTGGGTTGAAGGCTAGAGTTTTAGGGTCATTAGGATCCACAACAGACGGGTAGGGCTCAAAGATGATGCTCTTACGGGGAGACTCAAGAGCAGCTCGACACATGGCCACAAGGAGGTCCACTACCTACAGAGACAAAAGTGACAAACCCTTATTATGACATAATCTCACTTATGGTGCAGATTGTATTTCTATTTTATTTATTCATTATCGTGCAACCACTGAAATGCTTCTTTTTGGATCACAAAGTGGTAAAAATACATTAACACCTTATTATTGCAGAGAAATAAATATATAATGCCGATATTTAAAATATTGCTGGCGTGCTGATGTCACCTCTGCTCCGGTGGCGACTTCCTCTGCAGCTCCAGACATGACACCCAGAGTGTAGAAGGAAAACACACACAGCTCCCTGGTGCACACAGCCGGCTAAATAAATACAAACAAACAAACAGGCTAAGACAGATAAAAAACATAATGCATGTGGACCAAACCTGTTAAAACACTTCTTTTATTAATATTTATATTTTTACAGTGTGCGTCCCTTTCTTGTCTCTGATACCTTCAGCATGGATCCGTTCTGAAAGACATGCTGTTCGTCACACACTACACAGTACTCGTTGAGTGTGGGGATCCTCTGCTCGGAGTACTTCATTATCTGTCAGGAGAAAAAGTACAGCGGTGTCCTCAGTTATCAGCAGTACTATCATTCAAAGTCACAAACAGGAATTTGGTAATACACTGGAAAAAAATCTAAATCTTATCAAGTGGATTTGTCTCATTTCTAGTCCAAATATCTCATCACACTTAAAATAGGTCACTGTCACCTAAAGAGGAACTTTAGCAGTTTAATTCTTTCTTTTAATTTCTTGAATTTAGCAAAAAAAAAATAAATCTGAAGTTAAGCACAAAAAAAATCTTAAATTAAGCAAAAAAATAAATAAATCTGCCAATGGAACACGTGAAAATTATCTTGATAAGATTTCTTGAAATAAGATTTTCCAGATCTATTGTCTAAAAATAAGTTCTTATATCTCACTGAAAAGTTACTCTTTAGGTGATTACGTCTTATTTTAAGTGTGATGAGATATTTGGACTAGAAATAAGAAAAATCCACTTGGTAAGATTTAGATTTTTGCAGAGTAGAATTATAATTAAACAAACATAACTGGTTTAACTGAATTCCCCCAGACCCTTGTGACTTACATTGCATGAGTGAAGGCTCTCACATTGAAAAAAAAATGCAAGATGGCATTTCGATTTGTATTTTAGTTGCACGGGCAAATATTCTGATATCCTGAAGATACTAAATGTTTACTAAAATGCACAGTCATCTGCCTCTGGTGGTGACATTTCCAGATGTTTAACTTCCTGCCTGAATGCACCCTGTGTACAGCAGTTACCAACGGAGACAACCACTGCTGAAGTGAAACTTACCTGAGGTTGTCCCTATAAACATCTACTGTCTCTCTCTCTCTCTCTATGTATATATATTATTTTTGGTTTGTTTGTTTGTTTTTTAGTGCCTTGAGGTAGAGTAATTCCCCACTGACTTCTAACCTGCACTAAGAAGCCATACTCCAAGGTAGGGATGTTCTTGCAGTGTCCTCCCGCCTGGGATGAGAAAAACAATTCAATCAGCTGCCTCGTGGTAATCTGCGCTGGGGCCCTGGCCGCTGGGACAGCCACAGTCTGATGGGTCAAGTGAAGACAAAGCATTATGGGAAACAGCACACCAGCCATGTTACAGAAAGGGAAGGGAAAAGCTCAAGTGGGAACAGTGCGGGTGGCAGGTGACTGAGAAGAGGGTTCGGAGTGGATCACAGTGAGCAAACACAGAAAATAACAATGCAAAGTGTCTTCAAACAAACTTTATGTATTTTGCAGAATTAGAGATAATTTAGCATCACAGGTGCGTGAAGTTCAGATCCTCAGAATTGTGACAATAGGTGAAACAGAGGAAATGTTACTGATTCTAAACAGATGCAAAAGTCCACAGTGACACTGACCTGGCTATTTGGAGGATAACTGAAGAGCTCCCCTTTAGGGTTTTTCATGGTACAGGAGATAGAGCGGTTCATCAGACGGGTCATTCTCAGTTCAGGAACGCTCAGCTTCCCTTTTAAAACCGTGTCTTGGATTAGGGGAAAACTTGGAGACCTGAAGACGAAAGACAAAGACACGAATGACTTCATCTTCATCAGACCGATTTTCTAAAGGAAGACATGCTAATGTTGGCATGAGCTAGATGTTTGCAAAGATGGCAAAATGGAGTATTTGACACAGTAATATGTCTATATATGAACAATGAACCCAATAGAGTATGGTTTTATAAATGACATACGTATTTAATGTGAAAACTAAAAAGAAGAAGAAGAAAAATCTGCAACCTTATTATGCAAAGACAGATTAAAAACATATGCAACATTACTAACCAAAGACTAGATCAGTTTACCATTTTGATATTGCAGAATTAAATGACCAGCAGTACTTGACAGGGATGACAGGCTTTTAATGGCCCACCATGATGCCTTGTTTTATTTGCCCAGTCTTTTATTCCTGATACAGTAGCTTGGTTTTTATTGGAATTGTCTTCTCCCTGTAGCACTTTGAGATTCCACTGAATGAAAAGTGCTCTCTAAATGCAATTTATTATTATTATTATTATCATTATTATTATTATTATTATTATTATTATTATTAGCTTAGTTTATGCACAGAGAGCAAAAGAACTGAATAATTTATAAGTAGTTTACTGGAATAATAAGCTATGATAAATGCCATCAGAGAAATAACTGATAAGCAAACAAACAAAAAAAAAACACTCCAACACATAAGTGATAAATTGTAGCATGGAAAACATATTGAACGGTTTTCCTGTTATACTCCAGAAACAATGAACAATGAACCAACATATTGATCACTATATTCACCCAGATTATATGCCATGGGAACACAAATTGAAGTTAAAGTAGAAGAGGAAAAAAACAGCTTTTGCATCCAACACTGATCTGAGTACATTATCAAAGCCTTCTTGACATGACACTCTGGTCAGGTCATGCAGACGCCAAGACATCTTAGTACTTAGTGACCTTGAATGAGCCTGGATACACTCTGTGTGAACTCATAAATGTCAAAGCATTCAGGAGTAAGATGGGCTGACAGAGGTTCTGCGCCCCTTGGGAAAGTGGGTAAACGTGTCACATTTTGAGTTTTCATCAATCTGTAATATACTGTGTCAGAGCTTCCTTTGCCCTGTCTAGTTTTATAGTTCACCTCTCACAAACAAGTCAGTTTTAAGCATTTTCAGAATTAAGTGTGTAGTATTTTTATAACCTTTAGAGCTATAAGACTATCTCTTTGTTTTT
>JAPTYQ010000018.1:44512610-44539288 GCA_029814465.1 Ostorhinchus cyanosoma
GAACTTATTTTTAGACAATAGATCTGGAAAATCTTATTTCAAGAAATCTTACCAAGATCATTTTCACTTGTTCCATTAGTAGATTTTTTTTTTTACTTAATTCAAGCAAAATAAATCTGCTAATGGAATATGATTAAGTGCGATGAGATATTTTGACTAGAAATGAGAAAAATACACTTGGTAAGATTTAGATTTTTGCAGTGTAGTTCCAATAACTAAAATAACCTGTATAAAATATCAGATATTGACAGCAGTGTTAATATTCTGCTTCCATAGTGTTATAGATTTGTGGGCCAGAAACCTAAAATCAGCAGCATAATGTACTGTGTAACATGAAGATCACTATGCAGATAAAAAAAAAACATGTAAAGCAAGAGAGAGCAAGACCTACTTGGGTATGGGGGAGAAGATGCTGAGCCCGGCCCGGAACTTCTTGATGGTTCCTCCAGCTTTGAACCAGCTGTGCCTCTTCTCCTGCTGGGCTTTAAGAAATTCATTACTGAGGTGCTTCCACTGCTGCGAGGTGAACGTGCTCAGGATCCTGCCATGTTCCAAAAAAAAAAAAGAAAAAAGAGAGCGAGATTCAAGAAGGGAGAAATAAAAGCAAAAGTAACAGAAACAGGATGAATAACTTTTGAAGTCTGATTCTTTTTCTGTGTTTGTTAAAGAATATCTATGAATATTAATGTTTAATGTCAGTGAATTATCAACAGAAGCTCAAAACACTAGATAAGACATCCTTAGTATTTCTGCTTTTGTATATTTAGGCGAGTTGAAATCATTGGGAACTGTGGGTGAGTTATGAAATCTACTTGACACTATTTTGCCAGGAAAAAAAAAAAAAAAGCTATAGGTGCTTTGAGTTTATATTACTTACTTTTTGAGCTGTAGGCCGAGGCTGAAGCCTTCTTTATTGGAGGGCTGAAACACTTCTACTGACGGCTCTGACAAAAAGATGAGTAACATTATTACACAGTGTAGAGGTACACACCGACTCTGTCCGTCACTCTCGCTCTTGAATAGAACACTCTGTACTCACCTCCCACAGTCAGTGAGTGGCACAATATCTAAAGAACCCAACATCCACACTGACATCTTTACTCACCAGGTCCGTCGAGGTACTGAGAAAGAGAAAAGCGCAGTCTCAGAATAATGGGCTCTGTTCTGATAACTTTCCAAGCTGTCGCAACCTCCTCCTGAGTCAGACACACACATAGATACACACAAATATACAGAGTTAGCACCTAATTAGGGTAATTTCTTATGCGGTTAATAAATAATGAGCAAATTATGCATTATAAATGATGTGTTATTTTGCAAAACATCAACATTCAAAGAATAAAAGGCAAAAAAACAGAGGAAGCGCTGCAAAGAAAGAAGAATGTTGACTCACATCTAAGAAACCAATGTTAATGTGAAGATCGATGTCCACGTCATCAATCGTTCCATACTCCCTGTTCAGACATACAATATCAGGTACAGTTCATTCATCATAGGTAATGAGATTCATTAAACTCTAACCTTTTATCTTATTATATTCCTTGGATAAAGCCTATTTAAAATGAGCAGGTTCTTTTATTCATGGTGACAGCTTTTCCAGCTTATGTTGTAAACCAGAGGTGCCAGGAGACTGAATCTTATTTTCTGTTAATTACTTTGTTATTATGTATTTTGCTTGTCAGTAATTTTCCCCCCTAAATAAATCGCAAAATGTCATGCGTGTGGTATACCTGACAGAGACGGCACTCTCAGTGTAAATGTCCTTTACAGCCTCGATGTCTGCGTCTAACTGAGGGTGGCGGTACAGGTCAGCAGCGCAGCTCCCCTGAGAATATTTACAAAAATTAACAAAGATTACAAGAAACACCGAGCAACACTCAATACTAGACAGAACAGGGAGAAACCTGAGCAATGGCTACATTTAAAGTCCACTTCAGACATAACCACAGCTTTATTTTGAATTAAACGCAGCATGTCTCGCAGATCTAATAACACACTACACTGCCTTTGTAAGGTGTTTTACGACCAATGACCCCTTTTTCATACTGGCAGAATTTCTCTTTAAGAAGTTAAGGTGTCAAGTCCACAGAGAGATGGGATAATTTGCTCTATTTAGTTGATGTTTCCTTTTTCTCCATTTTTTTTTTTTATTTGTAATTGAAATCAGACTTTTACATTATTAGATAGAGAGAAAAAATTCGCAGATACCTTTTCAGTGTGTACACCACCACTGAATTTATAGGCTATGTTTCTGTTTTTTCCAAGTGTTGTTTTCCATCCTGACATTTTCCACATTCTCTGGTATCATAGCCAGTTTCTTCACAGCCTCAGTGATGAGAAAGTTTGTCATATATGTTCCTGGTATCTAGACTTACAGTCACACTCTCATTTCCTCAGCTCTGACTGTTTAAAGCAGATCCAGCACTTTCATCCTTATCTTCAGCCTGCTGCTTTCATGTGCTGTGACTGCATGGAAAGGAGCTTTAAGTCCCAGACTGGATTTACATTTCAATCACAAGCCTTGGGAGATAAAAAAGGATGACTAGCAGATTAAGATCTTGTATGGAAGTGAAACATTGAACTTTACAAGATGAGATGATACACTAAACTGTGGTTGCGGAATCAATTTTGACAATATTGTGTGTCAGCGATACTTCTTGGTTCACGGTGTGTGAGAGTTGACAAAGAACACTGATGTATAGTGTTAAACTCATGTTCGTTTTTTTCCCATAACTTGTGCGCTTTTTAGCTTTTAATGGCAGATTAGCTACAATCACCTATGAAAAATGAAATTCACTTGAAGCATTGTAAAACACTGACACAAGCTTTTACATTTTATCATGCTTCACATGAATTCAATTTTTTTTTTTTTTTGCCTGACTAGCTCCAGGCATTGGGATGAAAATGTCAGTCAGCTGGTCCATCTGTTCTACACCACCAGAGAAAAATATCACAACAGCCATTTGCCATATTACCATGAAATTTGGTCTGGATATTTATGATCCCCAGAGGGATGATTCAGACTGATGTTGATGACCCTGAACTTTTTCTCTAGCCTCTCTCTGGAATCTAAATTTCTGCTTGAACAACAAATAGATCAAAATCATGAAGCAACTGCATTTCTTTGAAATTCCCCATTATGTAGTCTGATTCATATTATTGTCTTCACAATGTTATGTGGACCAGATTTTAATAACTACTGTAGCAAAGCTGCAAGACTAACAAAAATAGTAAAATATGTTCATTCTATCTAATGTATTCATCATTGTTATGGGCTGCTGAAGGGTCTTGACTTTAAAGGTTGTTAAATTATTAAGTGCTTCGTTTGCTGCCAACATAATAGCAGAACCTATGAGTCAGCAAACACATCCTATCAACATAATTTTTTTTTTGCAAAGTTTAGTAATGACTATTTCTTTTCGTATTGTGTATCATTTGGAAATTAAACTCCCTGACAACAGCAAATTAAACATCCTGATTAGGGCGACAGGCTCTGATTTACCTGAATGCCATACAGGAACTGTTCCGACTCGTTCTCTCCGTCCGACTCCTCATCTGTCCAGCACTGGCCTTTGATGTCCTGTGGGCCCGCATATTGTGAAAGGGCTATTATAGTGGAGCAGACAGAAAATGCGACCTCTCTCTATCATCCTTTCATCTCACATCCTTTCTCACATGTCCCAATTTAGCTTCCTATTGAAGGGCTTCAAAACAGATCTTTATATAGCAATCTCAAAAGGACAGACAAAGTATCATGATTTATTTTCAAATGACAGGATATTCTGTGTTCAAAAGAATACTGAAAGGACAAATCAAGAAGGAAAGTTGATAAACTACTCTGAAAATAAAAATAACTACACATCCTGTCATTCACAGCCAAGCTCAAACCCTGAAGGTCTAGCTAAATAAACATAACACTTTAAGGTCTCTCTACAGCAGGTAAAGTATTTTGAATTACATTTACTAATCATAAATCTCTATAAACCCTCAATTATATACAATTGGAGCTGTCTTACCATCGGGTCTGCTGTTCATAGGCTCACTCAGACAGGTTTAGGCCTTTGGCTGTTGCCAACCATTGCAGCCTATTTCCGAGTAGAAGGAACACTCTTCAGAAAACTGAACTGAAACTCTGAAAACACAAGAATTAAAAATATAACATAAGGACCACACATGAAACAAAGAGGCCAGCTCCAACGATGCCATTCTTTGTAAATGGTGCCCTCCTCCTCTTTTCTTTAAATCGTCCGCACTTCACCTTGCCATGTATCCTAGCAACAGCCATTTCTGCCTCCTTTCAGAGTGGCATTAATCACTGTGAGGAGAATGTGTGGGAGATAGCGCTGTACGTTCAGTACCCTGGATGTCTCCATTTCTTTCTTTGTTTGTTGTAGGATTTCCAGCCATTAATATATAGCGTTACAGGCTGATACAAGTATACTGAAGCACATTTGCTTGAGTCACTATCGTTCATGTATAGACCGCCTTTTATAACAACAGCATTAAATAGATGTTAAGGGATTTTGGAAAACTCTCACAATTCTGCTGTTAGGTATACAATTAAATACATTTATTGATAATTTAACATCATAATGAAACAATGGCGTATAGGGTATATCCCGTTATACCATTCTAATGTTAAAATAAAGGATAAATAAAGGATAACTACAGACATTGGTACGAAGACAAAAAATATCTTAAATGAATCGTAATTCGTTTGGTTTAGGGGTAAATTATGACACCGTGAGGAAAAATAAATAACAAAATGCAAGTACAATGGTGAACAACATCACAGGCATAACAAAGAAAAGTGCAGTACAGCCTGGCACATTTTGTGTCAGACATGTAAACAATGGCTCCGGGGCACTTTGGACATGACTTGAGGCTACTAATGCAGAGTTCCACAGAATAAATACCACAATCTACGTCTCCCAGGGTATAATAAACCTCATGTATACTGATTTAAAAGGATTTATCAACCCTGGAATCTGAGAGATCTTCAAACATAGACAAATTAGACTAGGAATGCCATCATAAAACACATTAGTAATCACAAATAATAGCATAAATAATACGTCTTGATCAATGTTATTATATTATCATTAGTTTGCTATTTTTCCTTGTCTACTATATCTGTTATTTACATTATCAGCACAGAATATTCATCCACTGCTTGTTCCTGAATATAAATCTAACCCTCTTTAGAGATTTGTGGTTTTGCTCTCCCCCCCCCCCCTCCATGTCTCATGTCTTCCACTTCAGCCCCTTTCTTTTAAATGACTGCTGCCCTGCCATGTCCTCCATAACCCTGCTAGCATTTACATCAACCCCCCTCCACCACCACCACCACTCCCCGCCATTCCCATAGCCACTGTCGTCTCACATACCAATCGAGTCTCAGACAAACCGAGCCTCCCCCCTCATCCCCCCACAAACCCATCACTGTTCCAATTTCACCTTCGGATAAGTATTTAACACAAACACAGATGCAGTCAGGCAGCTTTTCCCCTCCCCCTATGCTTTGTGCCCCCACCCCATCCAACCACACTTACCTCCACAGAGGATGCAGACTCGGATGCTGTCCTTGCCTCAGCTGCTCCCCCTCTTAAAGGGCACACCTGCCTTTCTTTCGGCGGTTGCTTTCCACTGAAATGAATGATCACAATAAGCCCATTAAAACTAGGAAATACGAGACCATAGCCACAATCCGCCAGTTTCACAGCCTCCGTCTCTCAATGATCCTGGTGTGTGTCTGTAAGCAATCCAGCTGGTGTGTGTGAGCCTATGTGTTTATCTATTGCAGATCTCTGCTCCTACTGCTGTCTTATATTTTGCCTGACAACACTGAGGGGTCTGAGCATGCTCAGTAAGGCCAGGCAGCTGGTCATGTGACCTGCAGCTGACTGCACTGCTGCTGAGAGATAGCAGGGAAAAATGGAGGAAAAAAGGTTCTGTGTATGCTTGCATCTCCTCTGTGTGTGTGTGTGTGTGTGTGTGTGTGTGTGCGTGCGTGCGTGCGTGCGTGCGTGTGTGTGTGTGCGTGGTTGCATTAGTCAGTGTCAGTGTATTGATGTGCAGTCATGCTTTGGAGGCAGCTGCAGGCAGAGAGTTGAGTGCTTTCGTGTCTTGCCTAAATTTATTTCAAAACAATAGAAAAGAAGGAAGGAAAGGGCAAAAGGAAAAAAAAAAAGCTTGATGGCAAATTTGTGGTTTTAGCTGCAAAGAAATCTATGAATGTGGCCATAAATGCATTGAACCCTCTCAATTTTCAAAGTATATGCAAATAGGAATATGTATTTTGCATTATGTTTTATGCATTGTATTATATGCATATGTATGACAATGGTCATTTGGCCTTTAGGCTAATCAGTATTTACCCTCATTATCTCAAGGCACCTATTTAATACCTGACCTTAAGAATGGACAGATTAATGGGGCAGCTCTTAGTCCAACTTCCAGTTCAATATGTGGCTCCATTCAGGAAAATAACATAAAACTGAAGCTCTCTGGATTTATATTTATCATATGACATCAACACCTCATTGTCTTTATGGCAATGACAATAAACTGAAATTGATCATAATATAAACTGCACTCAAGGACAGTCACGTATATAAAAATGTGGGAGAAATGTCTTGATATCCAACCAGAGTACATATAGTTTCATTAACAAGAAAATTGAGGCTACATGCAGTATTTGACATCCTAAATCAGTTTGTTTGCTTCTCTTGTTTAGCATTTTGTTAGCCTTTTTATTGTTGTGACAGGGACAGTTGTGGTGCTCATGCTGTATAATATGTTCAGTGGTATTAGAGTGTCCTATCTCTTCATCTCATCTCTAAGAATTAGCTGAGTATATTCCTGTACCTCGTGGCTCAGGTGTTACCATTAATACTGACTGACAACCAGGGTAACCAGACTAGAGATCTGTGTCTCACCTGGACAGGTGTGTCCATTGGCCCCAGTTAGTGACGTGGCTCCAGTCCAGGCAGACCCTGTCAGCTTTCAGTGAGACAGCACCATGGGTAGCGGAGGCAGTGTAGCTACAAACAGGTAAGAAAAAAAAATAGGTCAGGGATAGACTCATGAGAACATGCCACAGGAAGGTCAGCAAATGCCAAGATTAGAGAAACACTAGTCTTTATTTTATATATTGTTTTTCACAAGTGTATTTGTTAGATTATTTGCTCAGATGTAAAATGTTAATGTTTTAATTTGAAAATAACCATTATTGGTTGTCACTGGTTGTCGCCAAACCTACCCATAAGTAGCTGGGATAGGTTCCAGTGACCCCCGTGACCCTAGTGAGGATAAAGCAGGGTTATAAAATGAATTACTGGTTGTCATTTGTATCTCATCAGTGTATTTGTATGCCATATCCTTACCAGAGCAAGCAAATGAACCATCCAGGATAACAAACTATCTACCGTCTGTATAGGATAAACTACACTGTAATTAAAAGGATAGTCAATTTTACCCATTGTTATTTAAAAACCTAATTATTTTCAACAGGACTGTGGTGATGAATTATACAGATCATCATGAAAATGCATAGGAACACAGTTGAATGTGCAAGTACAGAAATAGAGAAATAACAGTAGCGGCAATACAATAATCTATTTATGGGTGATAGAATTAGAATGTATGTGCTGTATTTCAATTAAAAATATCCCCTTGATGTAGCAACTGCCTGATGGAAAATAATTTGAATTTATATAATACATTTGGGCAGTATAGGGTTAAATCTGGTTTATAAGTGTAATTCCAGTATTTTGAAAATGTCTATTCCTATATTTGAACGCTGGATGGCGCCATTGTATTTAATACGACACAACAAGGTACCAGACGTAAAAGATCCTCCATTCCGTCTGTGGATGTAAATGACAGGGTTGTATATTTCCATAAACTCGCCATGTTGTGATGTATGAAGAGCTATAGGCTGCATGTATACAGACTAAACAACAAGCTCTGGGCCACAAATCAAATACACGGAATATAACAAATGAACGAGTGAGACCATGCGTTTTGATGCTTCCCATGAATCATTGCGGCAGCCGATGATGTTCCCATTCGTGCGGCATTGATACTCAAAACTTACTGACCGCATGACACATGATTCATCTCACATAAAAGGATGTTATAATGTACAAACTGGTATTTTAATAGCTGTAATAGCAGTTGGACTGGATTTCAGAGGACTACTACACGCCAAACCCAGTCACATGTCAGATATCATGCTTTACGGACGTATTCTTGCTCTCTGATTGGCTCCTTAAGTTCACCAAGCACTGCCGTCACGTATCTTTATATCCTTCCGCGCTGGCGTTCGATTTAGACATTTCATAGGAGTGATATTATAACAAAAAACATTACACAGTTAGATAAATTATTGAAATTGTGGTCTATACAGGACTGTCAAGGCACTAGTCGCGCTGTATTTTTTTATATTTACGTCTATTCTCTCGGATGGATATGCCTCAGCATCCCTAGAAAGTAGTTCCGTGGAGAGCGTGACAGTGGAGATCACCTTGAGCTCCTTCTAGTGTAGCAGCAGTTACATCAGTCCGGCCACTCGTCTCCGCAGTTAAGGTGGGTATCACTTGGTTTGCTCTCCAACACATGGAGAGTTCTTACAACCTGCCTGACACTTGGTCCTCTGTGTTTCGGCACTTTTGTTCTCCTGTTATTCATTACTGTGTATTTTGCTAACTGGTAAGTGCGGGAATGTAACGTTCACACTCGACTACCGGCGCTTACAATTTTAGTTTTCAGTTAATTCATCAGTTGTGCTACGAATACGCCATTTTACGTTGATTTCAAGCGGCGTTTTTTTTAACGTTGCGGTGACAATTGTGTATTGTTTGCCAATTTTAAACAGCGTTGTTAACTCAATGTATTGACTCCAAAACTGAAGGAAACTGAGGGCACACCGAAGAACTGTAGTTTTGTGACTGACTACTAACGTCTTGTATTGCAAAATGTAGTTGTTAGAGGTAAAATAACTAAATCAAATGGGATGCACGAACGTTGAAAAATCGCTTCCTGTTGCCTCCTGATGTGGGTGTGGCCCCGCCGTCTTCTCGACCCCCTATTGGTCCGTTGCCGTGATGTTTCTTTTTCAGGAAAATGTGACGCAGGGATGAGAACGTGACCTTTAGCGCATCGACTGTACTACCGTATTTTTACAACACTCCTGCAATTTATTTGGGAAGTACCCAGTTAAATGGACTAAAGCTAAGCTATCCTTGCAGAATAAATTCTCTTCTGCCTCCATATGAGCTGTGAATGGTTTCAAACAAAAATGAGTATTGAATATTTTACAGAAGCTGGTTATGTTTGAGGAAATCACTAGCGCTTAATGTGAATACACTACCTGTAGCAGCCCCACTGCAGTAGTCTATTGCAGGGAGCCACATAATATGCCTTGTTGACACTGGATACAGACAGAAGGCAGACCTCACCCTGCCAGTTCAGGTTGTGCTCATTTGTCTCTTTTGCCTGAATGGTGCAGTATATCGACATTCTGTGCTATTTCTGTGTGGTGTCTTCTATCCAGAACATGATGGAAGGAAGAAACGAGCATCTAGAGACACTCCCATGATGAATTCTTTACTGGCTGCAGACTCTGTTATAGAATTAGTGTGTGTCCCACAGGATGAGTCAGGTCCTAATGTCATGGGAGTAGTTGGACATAAATATGTGTTCACTGTATGTCTGTTTATTAATGCAAGTCCACTCAGACAGCAGCTGTGTTTTTAGTATTTGCTCATTTTAATATGCAGTAACCATCTCCATAAGGTGATCATCTCTAAGTTTAATCTATAGATCTGAATTGTTTTCTTGATTCAGTGATATATGAACGTTTATTAGAGACATTGGGTTTACTTACCATTGTAAAATATGGGTGCAACATCTATGAGTTTTAAAGAAACAGAAAAGCTGCCAAGATTTCTCTACCACACTAGAGAGAAAAAAAATCCTATAGTGTATTACATACATTGGATTTGAGCTGATATGTTTTAATAGAAGTTTTGTTTTGTTTTTTTAATATTCTAGTCCTGTGTGCTTGAAAATTATACAAAATTGCTGTTTTCTTTTAGACAAGTAACACCAAAAAGCTGTCACAGCACCTAAACCCATTGAAAACCCCAATATGTTTAGTTGAGTTGTAATTTTAATTTGGTGTTCTTCCCCTCAAAGAGAAGCCTTTGGTAGGTTTGGTTGTGAAATGCTGCAGCATTTTGTAGCTGTGGTAAGTTTGTTTAGCCACAACCTAGAAGTTTAGCAGACTGGACCGATTACTGCTGGCGCTGCTCCTAGTGTCATGGTCTGGAACAATACCAATTATGGGTTTTCTTTCCCACTGCAGGCTGTCCTAAATGAATAAGCAAAACTTTATAGAGTAGGTTTGGGTCAGGTGCTTTTCAGAAACGGTTTGGCAAGTGTACTGAATATGCGCACTGTTCTGTATTAATCATGAATTTAAATCCATGCAATGTAGAGTGTAAGGTATTGTTTAAAGACACCGTTTACAGGCCAGGATACTGGAAGCACCATAGTACATTCTGAATCTATTCATACAATTAGACTCTGTATGTTGTGTGTTTATTATTAGCCATGATTCTGCTTTTAGCCCTGCGGTGTTGTATGACAGAGGTTGGCAGTAGCATTTGTGTCACACTGCTGTGGTGTTTTGCGGGGAAAGCCTCATGTATGTCGGCTGCAACAGATCATGGCACTTGCGTCGTCACATCCATTGCTCTCTATGTCGTTTATCCGCACTGAAGGGATTTACTCTTGAGCGTCTGAATGTGTCATATGTATGTACACGTACTGCAGTGGTCACTGGTTTGACTGCTGTTGCGGGGAGTAGGTTGAACAGTAGCCCTGGACGCTCTAACACACTGGGATTACTGTGGAGGTCAGTGGCTGCTACATGCCGGTTTGTCCCCAGGAGGAACAGGAAGATCTACTGGGGGTATGTAGTACTACCTGATAATGGAGTCTTGGTTAAGTGAGTGTGAGTGATTGAAACCATCGTCTCTGTGAGCCAGCATGGATTAGTCCAGTGTTATGTCACATCCATAGGATGTGACAGAGAATGTCATGTCATGCCATGCCATCCTTGTAGTAGCACTATAGCCACTGCTGGCATTTTAGAGATAAATAATGTTAATTTTAGAAAAATCTGATGCTTATGACAGAAATTGTCAATGAAAGAATATGTTGCAAAGGTAAATGTGCTGCGAAGGGATTGGAAGGGATTATTGATGCTCTAAAGTTAGGCCTGCAATTGTGTCAGGGTTACTTTGGCCTCTGTTGAACCGTGACAGCTGCTTAGTGGCCATGCTAGGGTCAGACTTACCAAAATGACAAATTTGTCATTTTATAATGGGAGGAAGCTGACTGATGAAAACAGCACCTTGCACTTGACAAAGAGAAGTTACTATCTGTTCAAGGGATTTGTTTTTTATCAGTCTGTACATATTGACAGGTTAAAAATGGCACATGATTTGAAGGTACAGACAATATTAGAGGTCACTAGTGTTGGAAGATAACACTTCATTCAAAAGATAAATGTCCAGGCTATTTGCTTATGAAACTGGATCCCCATGTAGTGACTATAAAGACATTCATTGCTGTGATGCACAATAAGCTCTGGAAAAGGAAAGAGTCAAGGAAAGAGGTGAAAACGATTAATATAAGATACTGTTCAAATGTAAGCCTGACTGAATTTGAAAATGGAGAAAAGGAGAAGTATCATGCAACATGTTTGCAAAATACATACTAGACTACATAGCAGCAGTGTTCAGAACTGGCCATGTTGTGTGGTGAATTTGATCCTTCAGCCCCTCTGCAGTTTTTCCCAGTGGTTCAGTCCACTCAGCCATATGCCTCTAGACTCTTCATGGTTGTGTGCACTGCAGTAGTGAGATGTGATGGAGCTCACGTACATGTCTGGCCTTGCATTGGTCTGCCTCACTGACTGAAGTATTACATCACCAGTCAGAAGCCCCTGCTCAGGGAGCGTGTTGGTGTAGCCGTTCTGCCTGAAAATCCCCCATTGTGTTGCATTAATTAGGATGTGATGAATCAGAATAAAACAGACCACTAGTTTTGAATAAGGTTGATACATGTCATATTTTCCTATGGAGAAACTATCATTTTTGTATGTTTTTTTTAAAGCTACAGCAACTGTTGCACTCATCATTACATTTCCAAAATGTGTAATATTTTTTTAGCTTAAAAAATATACAATCTTGGATGAATGAAGGATTGATGACTTGAATAGATATCAGTTGTTTCATTGATGAGTCTCCAGTGAGAGTGTTTGTCAATGTATAATTTATAATAGGAGAAAATGATGTCTTCACTGGGTGTTTTTTGGATTGCTGTTAGTAGAAGGTTGTTACATTATATTTAGAGCTTTAGTTATAATACATACCTGATTGATTTAGTTGTATCTTATTGCATGTTGAACTATTATAAAGTTTAAATTTTCTACATGCAGTCCTTACAGTTCAGTGCATCAGTACTGTCTGTGTAATGCAATAGCAGACAACTGTTTCTGCATTAATTTGTAATTGTTGAGATAAATATTCAAGCAAGAGCTTCTCTAACTCTTTTTTCCAAATGACTTGGCAGTTTTGCCCATTATCTGCAAGAAATGTGGCATTATTTTATTATCTCATGAATTCAGAGCTGTGTCACACTACTGTCTTTACTCCATATTTTTTCCCAGAATCACTGCTCAACCATTCATTTTTGCAGAAGCTGAATCTGCTCTGGTTTAGTTATGTAACCACAGCAACCAAAGCACTGGCAGCTGCTGCAGCAATCCAGGCATTCCTCATCATTATGGAGTAACCATGCTACACCTTGCTTAAATACACCAACCATATTGGTTGTTTGTTGAAATGTGCCTCATGTCAGGTTGCAGAGTGGACATAGTGCTTCCAGTACCTCTCATAATCCTGTCATTGATGGATTGAAGGAAAAATGGGAGGTGGCTAAGGCAAGGCAGCCATCTGTGCATTTTGTCATGAATTTGATAGAATATCTCTTTTGAATTATCATGCATAGATACAGGTTATTTGTCTTTTGCAAGAAAAAGAAAGGTTGAAATTGTCATGATGAAAGCTGGGTAATTCCTCTAGATGAGTATTAGGCTGGTGCTATTGGTGACTCAGGGGGAAGTGGGTGGGGAGAACAGAATGTACAATGAGATGGCAGCTCAATAAGATGTAGCTCATTGCTTGACTCTTCAGAATGAAGTACAGGGGAAATCATGCAGGAATCATGAAATATCTGTATTTTCCATCTATTGTAATACATGTTTATACTGTGCTGTGATATGTCACTGACTTGCTTTTGATAATTGTTGTGTCCTCTAAATGAACTTTATTGTCCTCAATATTTCCTGCAGCACTACTCCAGTTGCCCCAGTGATCGCCATGCCTCAGTCAAAGTCTGTAGACATGGGCTCTGCCTTCATCCAGACACAGCAGCTGAATGCTGCTATGGCAGACACTTTCCTGGAACACATGTGCCTGTTGGACATTGACTCTGAGCCCACCACTGCACGCAACACCGGCATCATCTGCACCATCGGTTGGTCATCACCTCTCCAAACAAAATGATACACACTAATTTGCACTTTTTTAAGAATTTTTTTTGATACTCAAGGTTTCTGTTCAGTATAATCGATTGAAACATAAATACAGTATGATCATAGAACACAATGAACCGCCCAGTCATATTACCAGAACAACAAAAGCTGTTTAAGTAGTTACACTAGATTTTCTTTTCTTCAGGACCAGCTTCCCGTTCTGTTGACACGCTGAAGGAGATGATCAAGTCTGGAATGAACATTGCTCGTTTGAACTTCTCCCATGGATCACACGAGGTGGGTCTGTTCACATCCATTTGAACTGTGTTAAGGAAATGTACAGTAAGTACCTTGCCTTATTGTTAAATGTCATGCTTACTCTGCTGATAATTTCTATCAAACATGATTCTGTGCTTTATCACAGAAAGGCTGTTTCTTGGTGTGTTGAGCTCAATGGCAGTATATGGCCACTTACAGTATTTTATTCACTTCTGTATGTCTAGCTTTGTTAGCTTTTCAAGTAGTATTGTTGAAAGTTTTCACAACAGGTGAACATAGAAAGTAAGCAATACTTATAAAGAGTAAGGTGGAAGTTTGCATTGAACTGTTGTCAACTTCTCACGTAGACAAATAATAGAGTAGCTTTGGGGTGGACTTGCCTACAGACAGGCTGCAAGTCTTGCATAAAACACATCTTTGGTTGTTATGCATGCAATTAAAAAAAACAAAAAAAAACAAAGCCAAACCCAACATGGTTCCAGAGGTAAATCTTCTTACACTGCCTGTTCTTAATTCCTTAATAAAATAGTTAAAGGATATAATTCCAGATCACTAGGTTTTTCTTTAATACCAGCGCCATTCTGCATTCACGTAGAGGTTAATGAGTTTGTACCACCAAACACCAGATGTGATTCATGCCGACGTGTCTAGTTACGTAGGTGTATTGAAAGGGTCATTTAGATAATTCAGTACAATAAAAAAGGACAACACAACAATTCTGTTGTGTTGCTGCTTGGGAAACTTGTAATACGTCATGTGTAGCTTCCTGCCCTGCCTTTATCTCGTCAGCAGGCAGCACGCCTAAGTGTACACAAACCAATCCCAAGGTCAGTCCACTTTTAGCCAAAGTGAGAAGTGGAATGTAGAGTAAGTGGCAAATCCAGAAAGTCACATTTCATAAACATGTTTGAAAGAAATGATAGACCTCTGTGTAATAGAACATTAACTGCAGTTTCATTTTGTAGCTTACAAAGTCTGAGTTATACATTTATGGAGCCTGATCTATTTAGTCACCTGCTCTAAATTCACACCATATCGTTGAGCTTAAAACATATTAGCAGCCTGTGCTACAGTAAGTAAGATTCTGTCACCTTTAGTAAAACCACTGCTGATGTCCCCTTTCTGGAGGCAGTTAAGCTACCCTGGGTTGTGTGCTGTCATAGTGAAGTGTAATTCAGCTTGTTGCTAAAGGAAAAGCAGCCAATGTGATTACCCACCACTTAAGTTATTACTGAAAGCTCTGTTTACCAGATAGGCTGTGTAAGCCATGTGTTGACCTCAGAGCTACAAAAAACAGACAACATGATTTCTAGCCTGTGTAACATGGCAAAAATGATTCTTTAACATTACAGATACAGACAACTTCATTAGGGTACAAAATAAAAAGTTGGCCTACCTAATCTAAACTGCCTCATTGCAGCTATTTTTGCATTTAGTAATCAAAGAGGGCCACTTCACCAAACACTGCTAGCACTGCCCATAAAACCAACTTTCAATTATAATTTAGTGTTTGGATTTGGGAAAGGTGATATACAGCAGCATTTCCAGGGGCGGGAAATATATCTGCATATATTCTGTTTTCTAAATATCTGACATGAGTCACGAGAACCTCCTGTAGTGAATTTGCATTATCTTTGCCAGGATGTATGATCAGATCTCAAGAGCAGATACGTGTCATGACATGTCCACATATTACTGGTATGTGCACTAAAGTGGGAAATGGTCTGTTGATTGAAGCTTTATAGCTTCAAATGTACTTCACATGTTAAGTTCTATGAAATATACTAATGTGTGACAAAAAAAACCTGTTTGACATAGTGAGAATGTGTGTGTGTGAGACCTAACAATAAATTTTTATTAGAGTTGAGTTTAAAAAAAAAAAAAACAGTGCTATATTGTGGTTTGTTACATCACTGTTGTAGAAAAATGGATTGGAAAAACTACTTGAAGGTCCCAGGTTGCAACAAAATTAATAGTTTTGCTTTTTTTGACCAGCTGATACTGAAGTGGCTTTTGGCTGTGGATATATTTCCTCACAGTCCCTTTCCCCTCTCTAGTATCATTCAGAGACTATCAAGAATATACGTGAGGCATGTGAAAGTTTCGAGCCTGGCAGCATCCAGTACAGGCCTATCGGCATTGCCCTGGACACCAAGGGACCAGAGATCAGGACTGGACTCATCCAGGGGGTGGGTTTAATATTATCCTTCTTTTGGTTATATTGTTGTTTACAGGAAGCATTTGCATGGAAGCAAGATTTAATCTGTGCATGTCTCGACAGAGTGGCACAGCTGAGGTGGAGCTGAAGAAGGGCAACATGATCAAGTTAACCCTGGATGACGCTCATCAGGATAACTGTGGTGAAGAGATCCTGTGGCTCGACTACAAGAACATTACCAAAGTGGTGGAGATTGGCAGCAAGATCTACATTGATGACGGACTCATTTCCCTGCAGGTCAAGGAGATTGGTGAGTGGAGGAGTCGACGAAGAAGCTCCAATTAAATGACGGCCTTGTAAGGTCGACTGTAACCGATGCTGAATGAATGTTTTATCATGTCCCTCTGTCAAAGGTTCTGATTTCCTCATGTGCGAGATTGAGAATGGTGGCACCCTGGGCAGTAAGAAGGGAGTGAACCTCCCCGGGGCAGCTGTGGACCTGCCTGCTGTTTCAGACAAGGACGTCAAGGACCTGCAGTTTGGAGTGCAGCAGGGAGTTGACATGGTTTTCGCTTCCTTCATTCGTAAAGCGGCAGACGTACATGCCGTCAGAGCAGTACTGGGAGAGAAGGGAAAAGACATTAAGATCATCAGCAAGCTTGAGAATCATGAGGGTGTGCGCAGGTGTGTGGAAGAAGCAGTTTCTGTATATAGGATGTTCTTTTTTTGGTGTGAATAATTGGGTCATTCTGTGTCCTCATGGCCCAAAGCTATGATCGTCACTTATGGTACATCATGGGATGTACTCTGTATGCCACCTCTTACATAACTCTTACACATGAAACCAAATTCAAATTATGAGATAGAGGATTTCTAAGTGATAGCTTTTCTAGGTCATTCAAATGCATTGTCATTGATTTTTTTAAAAAATTAATTTATTCACCTTTATTTAACCAGGAGAAAAAACACTTGAGACTAAAAATCTTTTTCAAGAGTGTCCTGGCTAAGATACCAACAGCAGAAATTACAAACAATAGAGATTTCATCCATACATCCACACTAAAATGGGTACATAAAACACATAAGAAGACTCAGTTCTAAAATCATACACAAAACACTAAAGTAGAAAGATGCATATAAAACACCATCAATAATCTCAAAAGTACTAAAAGTATACAACACCCTTACAAGTTTAGGAGTTTTTTTGTTGGGTTTTTTTTTTGCCTTTTTTAATTAAATAATTGTCTATATATTGGAAACAACAATTTTTTCAGATGCATTTTTTAAAATTATGGAATGTCCTTTGCACTGGAATTTTTTTTTGTATAAATGTGTGAAACTCAGCCAGAAAACCCATAATTAGGTCTTAGGAGGTTAAAAATATCTCAAAGCAGAAGCCGATTCAATTCGGTATGAAAAACATCCACATCCAGATTTATCCTTTACCCATTCATTTAAAATGACTCTGAATGTATTTAAACTGGCCAGCTCCCTCAGTTTGATCTCCTTCTGTAGGTTTTTTCAGGCAGTGGGTGCAGAAAATTTTAAAGTTTTCTTTCCCAGTTCTGTTCTGACTTCTGTAACGCATAGGGATAACAGATCCTGGGATCAGACTTTAATCATTAGTCATTCCAACAGATGTAGACCAATAAATATGATGGAAGCAGACCTAAAATACATTTATAAATAAAAGAATACCAGGGTTTCAGTCTGCGTGTAAAAAGATCTGTCCATCTGACTCGAGCATATAAAAGACTATGATGAGTGCCAGCTCTGAGGCATGTAAAAGACCTCAGAGCACCTCGATAAACGGTGTTAATAATGTCCCCATAATCAAGCACAGACATAAGTGGTAACAAGACTCTTTTTAGCCTCAAAAGAAATGCAAGATTTTGTCCTGAAATAGAAACTTGATTTTAGCTTCAGTCTCTTTAAAAGTTGCTATACGTCAGGGGTGAAAGACAGGGAATCTTCTATTAAAATACCAAGATATTTATACTCAAAGACTTGCTCAATTTAATGGCCATGAGAGGTGGTCAGTAAAGGAATGTCCCATGGCTTTCACTTAGCTTTAGAGAATTTAGTTTCGGGTGAATTTAGATTAGATCATTAGATTTTGATTGAAGAACAATAAAAGTCCCTTGGAGCTGCATAAGAGCCAGACTGGGTGTGGATGCTGAGGTAGAAATGACTGACATCTGCATAAAAATGAAAATTAGCTTTGGAAACATTTAGACTGAGGTGGAGAAGGAGAGGTCCAAGGACTGATTCCTCTTGTTTTTGGCAGATTTGATGAGATCATGGAGGCCAGTGATGGCATCATGGTTGCCCGTGGTGACCTGGGTATTGAGATCCCAACAGAGAAGGTCTTCCTAGCCCAGAAGATGATGATTGGTCGCTGCAACAGAGCTGGCAAGCCAATCACATGTGCCACTCAGGTCAGTTAACAGTGAAAAGATATATTGTACGTTATTTTTCATGATGCAAGGAACTACTGTGTTGAGGTTTGTTAATTTTATTCCCTGAATAATACTTGACATAAACACTGTTCAGATGTTGGAGAGCATGATCAAGAAGCCCAGACCCACCCGTGCAGAGGGTAGTGACGTGGCCAACGCCGTGTTGGATGGAGCCGACTGCATCATGCTGAGTGGAGAGACTGCTAAGGGAGACTATCCTCTGGAGGCAGTACGCACACAACACATGGTGAGTTAATGTATACTAATTAATATTGTAAAGATTTAAGGATTTATTTTAATGAATACACAAGAAGTTCGAGTTTTCCGTGATTTCTTTTTTGACAAATTATAAAACTTTTCAACTTTTCACCGCAAAACAATTTCCGGCAGCTGGCAGGTCGCTTTTTTCTTTTTAAAATTTAATTCTATTTTCCTGAACACACCTATGATGTTTCACTGTCGCACTTTAACTCTTTTAAGCCTTTTTTACATTTGGCCAAATATGAGCTCCTACATGAGCTCTCAGTATTTTTACATAGTGTTCATCATTGTTTATTTACGCAGCCGCTAAACAGCCAGTGTTAAATATATTGCACTCAGTTCCAGTTCTCCTGGTGTGAGTGGACACACACTGGTCCTGTGAAAATATATACTAACAATAATGAAATGTTGGACAAAAGTTCACCTAGACTGTTGCACAGGGTTCCTACGGGGCTTTAAAGACTTGAATTTACAAATCTGCATTTAGTACCTTAAAAAGGTATTAAATTTGATACGATAGGGCTTAACTTATGTTGCCATAAATTGTGTTTAAATTTAAAAGTAACGTTGGTGTACTCGGTAAATAAACAAAGTTTCCTAAATTGTAGGAGTCACAAATTTTTGCCAGTATGGCCCTGAAATGGGCATTAAATTCTGTTCTAAGTAGTCTTAGGACCCGTCCCAAAGTTCCCCCTTGGTCCCTAGCACTTGTTTGGAGTCCACTCGTTTTTGAAGTGCACTTCAGACGGAGTCACAAGTGGTAGGAAAGTTCTATAAACACAATGGGACACTGACGTCATCAATAAGTGAGGTCGTATATGCAGAAGTTGACACTAAATATCGCGGTACATGAATCCACATGATGACAGCCCAAAACTACACCATGTTCGGTCCAAGAGATTGTCTGTGGAGGCCGACGTAAAAATTCAGACGAGAAACTAGCAAGTTTATCAACAATTCCCTGAGCAGAAAACACAGAAGTACGCATTTTGACGTTCAGGTAAAGTCAGTACTATCCTGGAATGGAAATGCTCCAGAAATACGAAGCCGAGTCAGTACCAGTGGAAAAGCGGTATTCCATTTGTGATTCTTTCCCAGCACCCGTTGACATGTTTACCATATGTTAAACATGTTTACGCTGGAACAGTTCGTTCGTAAAGCATTGTGGGCGGGGCAAAGCGGCAGATTCTTCCCCTCCGTTTGAAACAAAAGCAGGGAGTCTGCATCCAAGCTGACTTATTTTCAAAGGGCAGAATGTCCACTCTCCCTCGATGCTAAAGAAAAATGGGATACACTACCCCTCTGAAACTTCACTCCAAACGTAGGGGAAGGGGGAACTTTGAGACGGGGCCTTAAAAAGGTCTTAAATTTAACTCGTAGATCTGTAGGAACCCTGGTTGCAGTTTAACTAATTGTTCGCCGTTTTCTGATTCTGCACATTTTGGCCTCAAATCCCATTTAAATCAAGGAATACGTACAATAACCTTTGCATGTCTTTGTTTTTTAATAATAGACGATTTATATAATTGGTTAACATGACTAATGGATAAAAGAAAAGGCCAAAAATGTGCACTCCCACTGCCTGCATGTGTTGTATTTAGAAGTCAGGGATAGACAAGTAGACCACCCTCAGCTAAATGTTTGCATCAATGTCACTCTTTGAAAGTCTTCCATGGATGTTTATGCAGCCAGAGCTTCAGCCTGTTTTTTCTCATTGTTTGGGCCGTTTTTGGCTTCACTCCGCCTTTGCACCGCTATGCAGATAACAGAGTGACTCAGCAGTGTGTAACGTCTGCCTTTGAGTGTGCTGACCTTATTCTTAGGGTGCATGGTGTACTCTTGGTAAACCTCCACTCTACCGGCATATTTAAAAGATAAATTACTGCCTATCAGAAATTACTACCCATGAACTAAAACTGCTTTCTAAGCTTTTGTGTGCCATCGTCTTCTTTCATTTACTTCAGTCTTCTTAAGACTTGTTTTATTCTCTTACTCTGTTTGTCACCTTGTGTGCAGTGTGTGGCATTTGTAACGTCTTCTGCTTTCATCTCCCTGGTGACTTGAATCAGTTCTTTCCGGGTTCTAAAAGTTATGGGGTTTTTTTTTGTTTTTTTTTAATTTATGTAGCTCAGCATTCTTATTCTAGTGTTGCATCTTGCAAATATTTTTATCTTGAGGTTGAGTTGATTTACCTTCAGATCAGTATATGTTGATGGTTGGTTGATTCTTGGATATATTTTAATTTGAATGTTTCCCTGTCTCCCACACTAACCTCACACCTGAACTTCATCCTCATTGTCATGTCCACCAATTCACTTTATTTTTCACCCTCTATATGTCTGTTGTATCTAACATTGTCTCTCTGTTTCATGTCTCCTTTATTCCTGTCATTTCCACATTCTGCATCTGTGTGTGCGTGTTGTGGGACTGCCTGTGCTCGATGCATCCCGCCCTCATTTGTGCCAGATTGCTCGTGAAGCCGAGGCAGCCATGTTCCATCGGCAGGTGTTTGAGGACCTGCGTCGCTCCACGCCGCACTGCAAAGACCCCGCTGAGGCCATTGCAATCGGCGCTGTCGAAGCCTCCTTTAAGAGCTTAGCCTCAGCAATAATTGTGCTCACTGGCTCTGGAAGGTAGGCAGGTCTTCACCAGGAGAACTCTACTATTTTAATAGGTTCCAAAAGGGAGTGTAGGGCAAGACAGGGTTTAGCTCAGCAGGTAAACAGTTTGGCAAACCTTAATTACACTACTGGTGGATTTGTGTTGGCTTCCCAAATCCCCCTCTGGAAAATGGTCTGCCTTTTGACCCTTTGTGTTCGATATGCTTAGAATTGCCTTAACCCTATACATCTTCACCAGGAGTTTAGATGAGATTTGCCAGCTGTTGCCAGTGGTGTGAATGACTTGTTGTGCTGTAAAGGTGGCGTGTGGCTGAGAGTAACCCCCTCACCCTTCCTTCACGGTCCCTTGGTGCTTAGATAGCACGAGAGGCCGAGGCAGCCACCTTCCACAGACAGCTGTTTGAGGAGCTCAGGAGGCACTCCCACCTTACCAGAGACCCCTCAGAGGCTGTAGCTGTGGGAGCGGTTGAGTCATCCTTCAAGTGCTGTGCTAGCGCCATTATTGTTCTCACCAAAACTGGGAGGTAAGAAACAAGAAATTCAGATGGAAAGAGTCTGGAAGGTAAGGTGTCCCCTTAATACGCCAGCCCCAAATTCTTCCCCTTCAGCAAATGTGCTCCCAAGGGTGTTCTACTCTGATTTTTTTTTCTTTTATGTGTTGTAGTGTGTGTGTGTGTGTTTGTGTGGGTCTCTGAGGGTGAAGGTTAGGTTCTTGCAGGTTGCAAGCGTGAGTGTGGGGGTTAATAGCCTCCACTTGATTTTATTATGTATTGTCAAAATGTCAGCCCTTGCAAAATGCTTCATGAGTGTAGGGATGCCATTTAATGATATTCTGTTAAATGCGTTTTGTCAGACTAGAAGAATGCAAGGCTCTGAATACATAAAATATATTATACCAAAACTGTTAAGACACTGGGAACATTTGGCTCTCCACATAGTGCCTACTATTCATTAACTTTTTCATCAGTTATTATTTTGAAGGCTTCCTGGTTCAAACTAGTTTTACACTTAAGTGCCATTTTGTTTACTTGCCAACAATGCCTGCAGCATTACAAACTAATCAAGCATTGGTTTCCAAGTTGGCATCCTTGTCACCACACTAGTTAAACAGAAACATGAATCAAAGTGTGTGATGTAATCTATGTGGTAACAGTGATAGACTGCAAATTCTATTACCAAACTGCTTTTTTTACTGAGTAGATCTCTCAGGACTGACAGGGCATTTCCTAGCTCTACTTGATGACAGTTGTGGGCTTCAGTAAAGTTGCAGCATAACTCACTTAAAGCAGAGACATCTAAATCAGCCAATATGTCTGAAAATGCATGTAGAGATGGATCTTAATTTGGAACGTTTGAATTTTGCAAAATGTCATGAATGTACATACTGCAAATTAATTTGCATGCAGAATTTTTGATTGCATCCACCTTGAATTTTGCTTCTGAAAGTGTTTCACTAATCTGTTATTTACATATTCAATGTTCTACCATAGTAACAGTTGTCAATTAACAATGGAGACTAAAAATTTATTTTGAATTCTTCAGTCTTGAAGAAAGAATCACTCTTTAGTTAATCAGTGAAATAACTCTATCTTAATATTGTCATTCTGTCGCAGTTTTTAGTTTAATATAAAATACCTCATACTGCAATAGAAATGTGATATGAATGTTGTGGTCTTTTATTCTTAGTCATTTGCTTCTGTTTGCACATGCAGGTCCGCCCACCTGATTTCCAGGTACAGGCCCCGTGCTCCCATCCTCGCTGTCACCCGTAACGCCCAGACAGCTCGCCAAGCCCACCTGTACCGCGGTATCTTCCCAGTCCTCTACACCAAGCCCTCCCATGATGTGTGGGCAGAGGATGTCGACATGCGTGTCAACTTTGCCATGGATATGGGTAAATCTGAATGTCTTTTGTTTTATTTCTGTTGTGTTACATCTAGTTGAACATAAGACAAAGTTCATATTTTTAGTGATTAAACACTGTCAAAAACCTTAAATTCCATGTCACGCTGAAGTGTCTAACTTGCATCTTCATGTTCCCCGTTTTCCTTCCAGGCAAGGTCCGAGGCTTCTTTAAGGAGGGAGATGTGGTGATCGTTTTGACGGGCTGGCGTCCAGGCTCCGGTTACACCAACACCATGCGCGTGGTTCTGGTGGCCTGAAAAGCCAACGGGGCTGCTCTGCTTTCTCCCTCCACCTTCATCTATCTTTCATAGCCCTTCATCACACACTCGACTCCACAGCCCTTTCCCTAGATTCATGTCCACAGACTCGACCTTCGAACAACTTAGCATAACTGAAATTAAACAAACAAAAAAAAGTGTAAGAATAGAGTATAGCCTCCTTGGCCTGAGAGTTTTGGGTGAAGCGGAAGATCGTTCTGTACGACTCCACACTGACTCCATTCCTTTCACGTTGGTTCTCAATCAGACCAGTCTTCAGGGCCTCAGAATTCAAAACACCCTGACCAGAAACTGCTGTATTTATTCACTCGGGACACCTGTATTATAAGAGTGAATCCTGGTCTGTGTGCATGCGCATACTGGCTCTGTTTAGGTGGGGGGAGGTGGTGGTTTCAGGCTGACGGCGACAGAGCACCCAGAACAGACGTACCAATCGAACTCCTGCCGATTTAACGAACAAACAGCGGCATCCGCAATCAAAGGGCTCCTCCGACAGCTCAGCCTCAGCTCCCACCTCTCCACCCAAACGGCCTTTTTGTAGTGCAGTCTGTCTAAAGTGTCCTCTCTTAATGCCAGCTTTCACTGTATTTAAGTGTATCTGCGTGTTGCACTCCTAATCTACTCCAGACAATGTTACATTCTAGATTATTACTTGACTCTCGGGTGGTGAAATGTCTCGGGACATCCAATACTACTTATATTTTGTCTAACTATAGAGAAACAGTTTTGGATGTCCACTTCAGGGGTGTTTGAGCCAGTTACTGTATTTGTGTTGTTAGATGTGTCATAAAGCCTTTACATTTATCTGAATTTGGATCATATCTAGGTTGGAATTTCCGAATCCTGTATGGTTCACTAAAATTGACTGATATGAATGAGCACTTTCAGGGTTTTCTCACGGGGGATCTGAGCAGGGATGACGCTCTGTGCACTTGTCTGTTTCCTTTGTGTTGCTGACCCGCCGTAGATGTCTTTTTGTGTCTAACATGCTTTTGACTGTAATGCTTGAGTGTATGAACTAAATGTAAAGGGGGTAATATAATGTTTAGCTGGTGTACTGAGCTGTCCTATTAGACTGGATTTCCATCAATAAAAGAGATGAGCACCACGATTATCCTGCCTTCTGCTTTTTACTTTATAATTATGTTAAATATAAATTGTCATTTTCTTGGGAAATAGTATTTCATGAGTGTTTAGTGCAACTTAAACACAAGTATCAAGACAATTGTGGTCCACATTTTAAGAGGAACATACTCTAATGCAGGGGTGTTAAACTAATTTTAATTCAGGGGCCACCTTAAGCTTAATTTGATTTAAAGTGGGCCAGAACCAGTAAAGTAATAGCATAAATATATCATGTCAACTCCAATGTTTTCTATGTTTTAAAGTGAAAAAACTAAAATTATGCAATGAAAATGTTTTACATCTACCAACTATCCTTCAAAACAATGAAAAACATGAACTGAAATTCCTTCAGAAAACTAAGTGCAATTTTAACAATATTCTATCGCAGTTTATCATTTGCACATGTACATTACAACTAAATCTACAAATACACAAAACATTTAATAACAGGCAGAATATTGGTAAAATGGTACTTAGGACATTTCAAAAATGTTCATATTTGTTCAGGTTATTTGCATTTTTCTGAAATGATAGTTTGCTTTAGTGTAAATACAGTAAAATGACAAGAAAATATTGACATTTATGAACAGAAAAATCAGAGTTGAGTATTTATAGGTTATTATGGTAGTATTTTACTAATTTGACCCACTGGAGATTAAATTGGTCTGAATGTGAAACCTGAACAAAAAGATTAATATCTTCAGTGTCATTTTTGCATTTCACTAATTCATCCAAAGGACCAGACTGGACCCACTCTCACAGCCCTCGTCCACATCTGCTATAAATAAAACCGCAAAACTATTTATCCCTTTAAAGCCTTGCTTTAATTCACAATAGTTTACAGATTTCACATCATATTTCATATTTACCAGTGTGAACACAAGGAGGACCCATGTTGGATATTCAGTGACAGTCCTGGGGGTACACCACCCCCACCTGCCTGCGGATCTCATCCTCCACCTCAGCCAGCAGAACAGAGTCTGCATGTGACATAACGGAGCTCTCCTTCAAACCTGCAGGCGAAAACATAGTGTTAGAAAAAAAAAAAACACACACACATTGCACATGTATGTAAAGATATTAAAAAAAAAAAATGGCCAATGAGAGTTCAGGGTTTCAGATGCCACCTTGTGTCTAGTTTGAGTATTACACCACCATGTTCAACAACATTTACAACTTTTTTTTTTTTTTTTTAAACATTTGTTTCACTTCATTTATAATCAGATAAAATAAATCCTGTATTATAACACAAGCAGCTGAAATGTTAAAATATGTAAAAAAAAAAAAAAATCAATTAAAAAAAAAATCACTTAAGTACCTTTGAGCAAACACTGTCGAACCTCCTCGGCCTCATAACGCATCCCTGTACTGTTGATGAAGTTGAGAGGCAGGTAGGGCTCCGGCACCGGGTACTGGGTCTCCTTACCATTCACCACCAATGAAGTAGGGCACCACATATGAGCGGGAATCTGTCAAAATACAACAGTATCTAATTAAATCCAATCCAACTTTATCTGTAAAGCACTTTAAAACAACAGTAGTGGACCAAAGTGCTGAATAGAAGAATAAATAAAACCAAAATATAAGAATAAAGTATAAGAATAGATTAAAAAACATAGAATTGTCAAGAAAAAGAAAAAAGTGCTGTACAGAAGAATAAATAAGACCAAAATAAAAGAATAAAATAATAGATTAAAAAACATAGAACTGTCAAAAAAAAGAAAAAAGTGCTGTAAAAAAGAATAAATAAAACCAAAATGAAATAAAATATAAGAATAGATTAAAAGACAGAACTGTACAAAAAAAGAAAATAGTGCTGTACAAAAGAATAAATAAAACCAAAATAAAATAAAATTGATTAAAAGACATAGAACTTTACAAAAAAAACAGTACTGTACAGAATAATAAATAAAACCAAAATAAAAGAACAAATTAAAAAACATAGAACTGTCAAAAAAAAAAGAAAAAAGTACTGTAAAGAAG
>JAPTYQ010000018.1:44562633-44575373 GCA_029814465.1 Ostorhinchus cyanosoma
TAAGGCTGCTCTTACTTATACACGAGCACAGGTTTAGATTTAGCTTTAGCTTTAGCGCCCACAAGCACCGTGATTCCTGCTTAAACCTGCCCTGATTTTGATGGGTTTTTTTCTTATCGATATTCATCATATGTCAGTTTACACTTGACCTAAATTGTCCAAATTGTGCTTTACCTTTATGGAGTATCTACACTGTTGATATCAAATAGGAATAATTCCACTTTCACACACATTCTCCTTTTTATTCTTATTTATATATATATATATCAGTTATCACCTTTGACCTGATGTTATGACTGTGTAATTAACAGCAAAAATGTATAAAAAAAAAAAGAAATGGAACTGAAAATACAATATAATACAAAGTTTATTTGAGAAGATTTTTGAGTTAATGATGAAATCAAATGGAGCTGTAGTTTTTTTTTTACAGGAAGAGTATGTCAACAAAAGCAGATTATTATGTATTTCAATTGTTTTGAGAAAATAAAATTGTAATTTGAAAAACAATGTGGTGCCGTTTCAATTGTAAGACCACAATGTTGAAATAACAGCCTATTTGCTTTAAAAAATAAAAAAAGAGTAAACATTTAACATCTTAAACATGTGTAACGGGCAGATATGGTTCATTTGATAAAGCAGGTCGTCCATTGTCTGAAGGGTTGACGGTTCAAATCCTGGCTCCGATTGTCCACATGTCAAAGTGTCCTTGTACGACACTGAACCCTAATTATTAAATCTACATGTTACTCTGTAAATATGTTTACCCTTTGTTGTGTTTTTTACAGTATTGTTCTGGTAACAAAAGCTGCCAGTTTTTTTCCGTAAAAAAAACTGAATTTATTTTTTTTTTACAGTGTATTTATCATATGTCAGTTTACACTTGACTTAAATTGTCCAAACTGTGAATAACGTTTATGGAGAATCGACACTGTTGATATCAAATAGGAATAATTCCACTTTCAGACCCATTCTTCTTTTTTATTCTTATTTATACGTATCAGTTATCCCCTTTGACCTGGTGTTATGATTACATGAGTTCCAGTTACACTTTATCTGTTAAGAATAAATCACATTGTCAAAATCATTTCTTGTGATGTGGTAAAAATATTTTATTCTATCTTTATGTACTCCAGTGTAATTATCTACACCAGTGTTAACCCTTTATTTAGTAAGTGACTATTTTTGGTCATTTTTGCAGACATTAAATATGGGGCTAATCCAGTGCCTCAGTGAAGTCAAGCTGTATGATGGTTTTTATAACATTATACAGTGATTCAGAGAGATTTTATAGATATTTTGAAGCTGTAAATAGTGAATATGAGTGATTTTTCTCAGTTTATGACTTTATAACAGTTGTTTTATTGCATGTGTTTATGTTTTAGCAAGAGGTGATTCGATGTTTTATGGCAAGAGGATCGAGATGATGATGTTCAATAACACACGTTTTAGAATTTCAGAGTATTTCAATGAGTGGCCAATAAAGGGTTAAATAATGAACCCATAAAAGACCCAAACAACCAAGAGCGTCTACTGATCTAAGCTGTTTAATACCTGTTCATCCATTTATTCTAGAAATGCATGTAAATAATTGGTGTAAAATCAGATATGACCCATTTGGACGTTCAGAGGCTCCATAGTTGCCATGGAAACACCGTCATCTTCTACAGCATTGATTCACCAATAAAACCAATGGACTTGGATCAATGACAGTGGATGGAGACACTGGGTTTATGTTTAGTTAATGATAAATTTGCTGAAAAAGTCAGTATTTCTTCAGTTTTCCCCATTTTTATATAATAACCTTTGAATTTAGACTGAGTTTTCGAAACCATGTAAATTAAATATAGGAAATTAAATATAGGAAAATACAGGATTTACAGTGAAAAATGCTAAATATAGAGGATAATGTTAAAATAAATTATGATAAATCACTTAAAAAAGGATAAATGGAGTGAAAAAAATCATTTGGGAGCTGATACAAAAGTAGCTCTGGGTCTTTATGGGTTAAATGACAAAATACATATAATGCAATATGTCACAGGTACTGAGAGACAGTCACAAATATGTAAAAAAATACTTCGAGAATACTTATGAATACTTAAGAACACTGAAATCTTTGTGTGATTTTAATACTTTTATTCCATTCTATGAAAAGAGCTATTTTCATTATTTTCTTTGCACTCATTTTTCTATTTTTAAATCCCTTTCCCTCATTTTTTTTTTCAATTTTTAATTCTTTTTCCCTTTTATTGCTGTAATTAATACATTGCACTTCATTGCCCTCTTGGGGAAATTTGTGTCGGACCACAGAGCTGTTACATATAATCAACAATCAAACAGTCAGATGCAACAATAAAATGAAATCAAATCAAGTGCAAAAATAAAACCAATAAAATCAAGTGCAATAATCCAAACAAAGATGATAATAAAATAGATAAATGACAATAACGTGTCAACATAACACCATTGCACACGATAATGAGAAATAATTGTAATGTCGTCTTTGTCCTCCTTTTTATTCTATTTTTCTTATAGTTTTGATTTTACTACTTAGTTATTTTTGCTTCCTTTAATAACCATTAATTAAATTCATTAATTTTTCTTTTTGTGTCAGTTTTTTTCGAAGTTTCTGTCATTATTATTTGACTAGTTGTTTTGTTTTTTGTTTTTTTTAAGTGCTTCACAAATAAACAAGTAATCGAATCATATTTTAGTGTTTTGCTTCTTTTCACCACACCACGGGTAATTCTTCTGTATTTCCAGTCTAAGTATTCCAACAAAGCACCTTTTCAGCCTTTAGAAATGAAATACAATGAGTCTGATTCATTCCAGTACTTTTATTGTGTACAATTTGTTTGTATTTTTTGTGATTTATTTTGAGAGATTATGGATGCAAATGAATATTTTAGGCATAATCTGAAACATTTGCATCTGATTTTGTCTTATTATAGCTGTTCATTAATATACACTTTTTTGTTTTTTTAATCAAATAATCTAAAAAGTTCCAAATTAAAAATGATTAACAATCCAAATAGTTGCAACCTTGCATTTCTTTTTTTTTTTGGTTTGTTTTGGGGTTTTTTGCAAGAAAACAAGTATCTGTATTTCAATAATAATAACCCCAGTCCAACATCACTAAATCACTGCTTTGATATTCTGCACTTCTCCTAAAGCTGCATGTGACATAACTCTTTCTGAGGTCATATCGGCAAAGTGTGGACATAATTTCAAAGCCTCACTCGCAGTGACAATCGAATAGAAATCAGACCTGGTCAATAAGGAATGTCAGTCAATACGGTGTTATATTTCCATTTCGAGCATGTGGCTGGCTCAGGGTCTTCCTCTTCCTCTTCCTCTTCCTCTTCCTCTTCCTCTTCACCTCTCTCTCTTGCCTAACCTCTCATTCTCACATTTCCACGCTCACCCCTCCCTCTCCGTCCTCTCATTATTCAATTGTAAAAAAAAAAAAAAAAAAAAGAAAAAAAGAAAGAAAAAAAGTCATTCACATTTATCACTGGGTTGATTGTAATGCGTGTTGTAACAATCAGCTGATTCTGGTTTCCGTCAGCGCTGGTATATGCTGCTCTCTTGGGGCCTGTGACATAACATTATAGGCCACTTGAACAGGACGATTGCAGTGTTGGCTTTATTCTTTCACCATGTGCGTTCCATCTGTTACCTAGTGGACGAGAAACATTTTGTTTCTAAATTTGGGGCACAGATCTGCGTGTAAGATGGCTGCCGCTGGAATGCCTGCTTTGCTTGTTTGTTTTCCGAATGGCGAGGACTTAATTGGATGTTAGGTATGGGACTGGAATCTGACACATGAATGGGCTGCATTTTCCCCCTTCCACCAGTAGCGAAGACACTCATTTGCAGGTGACATGAAGCATGGAGGTCAGGTGGGCCAGCGTGACATTTAGTGCACTGGATGGCTGACTCCAGAATTGCTCCTCTTTTCTGTCCCCCTCCAAGAGTAATTCAGCTCAACAGACTCACTCTTCTGCAAAATTATAATTATGGGAGTCAGTAATGACACTTCCAACTATCTTAATTATTCTGAACAATTGCCAGTCCTGTACTGGTATAATTAAGCCTTTCTAGATGCATATGGTGGGTGATAATTCCATCCTTGATCCCCTGGATTTCCATGGCTGATGCACATCAGAACAATTTCCATAACAAAATATATGAACAAAGTTTTCCTAGCCAAAGGAAAACAGATAACAGGGCAGTATCTCTGAATGATCTTTCAAGGGTGCACGGGGTGGGGGTGGGGGGGCATGACAGAAACAGAAGCCTATGAAGACAACCAATCAAGAGGCTCTTCTCTGAAGCCTGGCGATGGTTTAGTGCAAGGCCATTTACTGTCAGAATTTAAACCCTCATGATTTATGGTATGGCTGCCCTGGTCTGCTTTCGCTTCTTAGTTCAAAGGATGAGTCTGGCTCCAAAATGCTCAAGGGCACGGGCTAATATGATAAACAGGGAACAGAGGCTGCAGGCTGAGGGGGTTGGGCCTTCTGCTCTCCACAGTTTACCCTGTGAGAAGCTGAAAATGGTGGTGGTGTGGAGTGCAGCGTCTCCTGAGCCAAGAGGGAAGAGGCATGTGAGGGAGAGAGATCGCTTCCCCATCAACTCTCACTGGGGGAAAGAAGGAGGAGGAGAAGGAGGAGGAGGAGGAGGAGGAGGAAGTGGAGGAGAATGGTATTGCAGGGATCACCAGTCATGGAGGATTACATTTGCTAAAAATAAGAAATGGTATTTTCCTCTTTTTTAAATTAGTTCCTCTGGGTTTCGTTTAATACTGTTATTTTTAGAAGACAGAGCAGCTTTATAAAATATGGAGGAATCGTTCACTGAACTATATAGCATACTAATATATTGAAATGTTTTTAGCTTCTTTGCGTTGGAGAGGACCATGTCTCAGCTCGTCGTTCCTATTTGGCCATTTCACTTTGAGCACTCTCCTCAAAATTAAAAGCCTAAAATATCCACCGAGATATTTATCTTTTATGGCAGAGGTCAGTTAAGCAGAGTGGGGTATATGTGGGTCATGCTTTCCCGACAGTTACAGCATTTTTGTATAAAGCACTTGATTTAGCTTTTATTTGTCATTATCCCTGTTGATAAGAACATGAATATTGAACATAAGAGCCACCAGAGCCAAGACTTTTAGGAGGAAAAATCCAATGAGTTCAAATAAAAAGAGAGAAAAAGAGACAATTTATAAATATTATTACACAAGTCTCTTTCAGAACACAAATCCCTTTGTATTAATGTTAAAAGATAAATGTTTAATTGTCTAAAATCACAGTGAAAATTGGTTGTGTATGAATAATGTGGCTGAATAAAAATATCTGCAAATCTCCTTTCTTTTTTTTTTTAATTTCTGTTTCATAAATGCCTCTTTTCCACAAACTGTCATAAATAACTTGACATATCATTCAGATCACACACAAACACATGTTGTTGCCTGATAATCTTGACTATTATATAACACAATAAACATAAGTATTCTGAGAATCAGTGCGTTTCTAAGAGATAAATGTGACCCGTGTAGCTGCTACACATATGAATGTTCATATTTTTAATCTGGATTTATCGTGACTGTATTTAACAGTAGGGAATGTAACAACACAATTTTCAGAAAAAAAAATTAGGTCCTTTAATATTTTATTAAAAAATACGAATATACAATTGAAAAATAACTGCATGTATTGTCTTATAAATGTGTTATATCTGATGGTTCTGACCAGAGTGAAAATAAAATCAACTATTCTGTTTTCACTCTTTTAATTTCTGTCAAAACACGACGCAAAAATATTGTGTATTTTCAGGAAATATGTTCGAATTCATTCTGTTTCAGGGACGTTTGTGTTCTATTCAGAGGAGCTGTAGTCTGTAGGGCACCAGAATGTATTAAAGTCCATTCATTCAAACAAAAGAAAGAAAAAAAAAAGGCTTTACTCCTCAGCCTGTGCTATAATCCACCAAGTTTCATAAAAATCTAATATATTTTTCCTTTTTTTTCTACCAAAACAACTACCTCTATGGAAATAATTAATACAAGTATCTAATCAATGTACAGGACCTAAACTCAGATGAGGTTCTGTCTTCCTAATCAGAAAAAAAAAAAAAAAAAGCAAACTGACTGAGCCTCTGAGGGTTTGTCTAGAGGGGGGATTGGCTGTGCTTGGAAATGGACATTTAGGACGGACTGTTAGCAGATGGCAGGGTGACAACTTGAGCTGCTGGTTCTTGTGTTGACATATCACAGTGGGGACGCAGCTCAAGGCAGCATATCATCACATCAGAGCCCGTTTCATTTAGATTCACCAAATAATGTGGAAATACTCATAAAATAATCATAAAAAAAATATTATTTCAATGAACATAAAGGTCCTGCTTTGTATTATGTATAATTTAACTCGTTTTGTGTGATATTTGCACCATAGTCTTTTATTTTATATTGTTAACTGCACTATACATTTGCTTTACTTTATTTTTTTTCTCTTGTTTAGTTGTTTTTCAGTTGTGTGGAGGGAGTTTGCAAAGTCAGAATTTCATTTCATAAGGGGTGAGAGCTAATAAGCCACGCTTCCTCTCACTCCTTTTCAAATATGACTTTTTTTTTTTTTTAATGTGTATTATTATATTTGCTTCCTTGGATTCTTATTTCAATATTATGTTGTGCAAAGAAGTCAATTAGCCATCAAAAAGCTTGTACCATTTCCATATTTGGAATAAATCAATAAAAAAAACACAAATTTCTTGATGTAAATACTGTGTTTTTCCTGTATATGACATTAAACTTCACCATAAAAAAAAAAAAAAAAAATCACATTCCGGCTCTTCATGACGGGGGCTCTCAGTCACAAAGCTCATGATATGTTTACCTTAAAAGCTCTGAAAAGTAAGCAACTCCTAGTTCAGTCATTTGTCTGTACTTTCCTCTATTTCTAAGTAGGACACATATGGCCCATTTCTGACCATCACCATTTTCCGGCCAGGGAGGGAAGGAGTGAGTGGAGGACCGGGGCTTTTTGGAGAGGAGTTGGCAGAGCAAGAGGCAGAGAGGGGACATCAGGTTGGCAACCTGTGGCCATCTTTCTGATGTTATCCATGCGTATGCTTTCATGAACTTAATCCCAAGAGGCACACAAACACACACTCACGTGCATGGACACACACATTCGCAGTGACACAAAAAGAAAACTTTGAGCCATGCACATCAAAAGCTGGAGCATTGCAAAGTTGGCATTTGAACAATATTTGTGAACAAACTGGCAGATGTCAAAAGGCTTTGATGGCAGGGTTTTAGAGGGAAAAAAGCACTAATACGGATGTGCAGTAGTTACTGTGTGTGTTTCTGAGTGCTCTGGGCCCTGGGCTGCCAAAAATATAGTTTTAGACCTGCATGCTAAGAGCGTAATATAGAAAAAATAAAACCATTCTTCTGATACAAAACACTAGTCGCAGAAAATGAAAAAAATAGGATCCTTATAACCGCATATTAACCACAATTTATGTTCTGACTGCACTTGCAATCCGCTGTTACACTAGACACATCACAGCCTTTCAGGACACTCAAGTTTCATCCCTCTGGCCTACTAAAATCCACCAAATCCCCATGTCACTATTAAAACATTTTAATTTATGTAAAAGTCAAGACACGCTTTCTCCCTCCTCCAAAAACCAACTCTGATAATAAAAAAATAAAACTTGAGACACATGCATATACAGTGCTCTAACCCTAAGGCCTGCAGGGTAATGGTAGGATTAATTAATGTTGAGTTTGACCCAAGGAGAACTAGAGCAGATTATCCCAGATGCTGCAGAGGAAGGCATTAGTGTTGGTCGTCCCTCTATGACAGCCACCTCAACTGTGAGGATGTCACCATGACCTCGCTCATCTGGTCTGCAGCACAAACCCACTCTCAGACGGCGTACCGGGGGCTCACGTGGCAGCCGCCGACATGCACCGCTTTTACACGACATTTGCGTGTGCTTTTTTGTCACCCTCGGATGCGGAGCGGTCGGCTACAAGCCAGCTCCTCTCCTCTCAGCAGGCAGGCATCAGAGAAGGAGAATAATGTATAATTACAATAGACAATCTAAAACAAAGCCCTTCACTTTCAATGAGTTCCTCTTGGAGAAGGGAAGGTTACCTCAAGGGGGAATTCTAATGAAGCAGATGGCTGAGTGCTCACAGGAGCAGACGCAGACTGTCCTCCTTTTTACAGTCTGCCAACATTTTCAGCATTCTGAGGAGCTTCACCTGTCTCTTGACCACTATTTGTGTGCAACTGTGTGTGTGTGTGTGTGTATGTGTGTGTGCCCCTTTTTCTTATTGACATATCTCACAAGAAATGAAAGAAATAATGCGAATAACTAACCTCAAAGCCACATATATACGAGGTGTTAAAAATGGGCGCAGACATCCATCAGGCCGGGGAAAAGAAAAAATAAATAGCAGGCAACCTTGTGAATTGTAATTGAGAGCACGCTGCATGTGATAAAAACACTCCAAGCAGGTGTTCCATATATTTTATTCTATACTGTTTTATTTCAACCAGTATGTGTGCTTATCGACAATGCAGTATTTGCCTCACTTCTTTCACTGCCACACAAAGTACGAGCCACGGCTACTGTGTGTGTGGTTATTGTGTGGGTCAGCGCAATGTCCTGTAGGTACACATCCAGTCACACCATACCTGTACAGTTCCCTTATTGCTTTTTCCCCATAGTTCCCGTGTTAAATGCAGAAAAACAAAACAAAAAAAAAATAGATTGATATCCGTTGAACAATAGCAAACAGTCAAAATACTGTCCTCTTCAGAAGGGTGTGTGTCCTCGTGAGGAGTGTTGAACCAGTCACTGCCTTCTTGAAACAAAAAGGTCGATCCTTCAGGTACAAAGTCTTGGTCTGTAGCATCACGTAAAGAAAAAGTCCCACTCCTGCGCCGCACCATGGTAGACAGATTATACAATGCAAATGACAAGTTCCCTTAAAAAAAATCATAGACATGGACGACAAAATCATCTGTACATACACACAATTTGGTGACATTGCTTAGAGAGTCTAAAATAAATACAGAAATATAAATAGGTCCTATGGAAATACAGTATATAAATCTGTATAAGTAAGTACCTTGTTGACGTTATGTTTCCAACATCAGATTAAGTGGAATTATAGTACATACTTCAGCAAATGAAAGACAGCCTCGAGAAGAAGGATTTCTTTTACGCAAACCCTCATCTGTCTCTTCATCTGCACTAATCCAGCAAAAGAACTGCCTCACCTTTGGCTTTAACACAGGATTCTCAGAAATAATTCTAAGCTTCTGATTTGCAAACGTGTTGACCAAACCCGTCTCCACAGTCAAAAACCATCCAAAATAAGAACAATGTTGAACAGCCACATACACAGACTCTGCTCATGTTGTTACCCTGAAGGATCTACAGTTGATGCCATCTTTCACCTCACTTTTTCATGGCGTTCTAAAATTGGGTCATATCCCGGTTACACTGCCCAACAGCCCACTTTGTGGTCAAAATAACATTACTGTCGTTTTATTCCATTTCACTGCTGCTGCTGCTGCAGCTAAAGAGGTCATTTATATTAGATGCTACGATAAGCAGAACTTTTCACTACATATAGCAATCTGTATATCATATCCAAATACTCTGAGGTACATTGTCATACTGAACACCTGATTCTGGTGCTTGTATATGAAAATATGTTGAGTGTTTGTAGGGGGTGGGAGGAATGTGTGGCAATGAATGAATAACGAGGTCCTCAGAAAAAACACGTGCCTTGTCTCCCCCGAGAAATTGCAGGTTCAATTCTGCTGCTGCTACATCTAATCCTCAATCACAGCAAATGATTTCATTAGTGTGCATCGCTGATTCACCCACCCATATTCATGGGCGAGTTGGGCAGCACAAAGGGAGAGGGAGGCTAAGATTAGGCAGTGAAATTGGAAGTGCACCAAACAGAATCTCAGAATGCTGTGTTACAGAAACAACCATGAATAGGAAATGGAACCAAGGTGCCATGTGGAGCGCCTCCAAAGCTCTGTGATGGGGGACGCACTGCAGCGGTATACCCTCTGAGTGGCTGCTAAAGATCCAACTAATGATGGATACTGATGGGGGCCTTAGCAAGAGATGGCCCCGGGAAGAGAACAAGATTAATCACTTTGACCAGATATTGCAAATTTCCTCTTTTACCCTAAAATATGCACTGGAAAAAAATCTAATTCTTACCAATTGTATTTTTCTCATTTGCAATCAATATGTTTCATCGCACTTAAAATAAGAGTAAGTTTTCAGTGAGATTTGAGAACTTATTTTTAGACAATAGATCTGGAAAATCTTATTTCGAGAAATCTTAGCAAGATCATTTTCACTTGTTCCATTGGCAGATTTTTGTGCTTGAATTGAGCAAAAAAAAAAAAAAAAAATGAACAAAAAAAAAATCAGCCAATGGAACAAATGAAAATTATCAGACTAAGTTTTCTCGAAATAAGATTTTCCAGATCTAAAAATAAGTTCTTAAATCTGACTGAAAAGTTACTCTTTAGGTGATTATGTCTTATTTTAAGTGCGATGAGATATTTTGCCTACAAATGAGGAAAAATACACTTGGTGAGATTTAAATTTTTGCAGTGTAATCTCAAGACTAGGAAGCCCTGAGCTAGATTCCTAAAATAAAGTAAAGCAACCAAACAATCCCAGTGCAGGATCTTAAAATGGAACCACTTAACAGATGAAACCAGATGCATCAGGTGTTTGTTTTATTTGTTGTGTTGTTTTTTTTCCAGTGTGGTGCTTTGAACTGACTTCAGTGAACCATCTTGGAATGTTTGGACAGAACATCGCCGACCCCTCTGCTTCCCTTCATTGCTTTATTTCTGTGTCTCTCAAACAGCTGTTTTCTCCCCCTTGTTTAGTTGTGTGACACAAGGAAACATAATGAAAATAGTTCGCCACATGAGCCAGTGACTCACCCTGTTTTTCTTTATTCGGTTCTCTCCAAAGACACAAAAAGTTTCAAAGCCTCCTTATCTAATTCCCAGCTGATTCCTCTGAAAAACAGTCTCTATACTACATTATACTACAGATGCGGCTGCAGCAAATAGTCTGGGAGGATGGAAATAGCAAATCCCCTTGAAGAATAAACATTGCTGTCAGGTGAAAATCTTGTTACTCCAATTTTGGTTATTTCAATAGCTTTACTCGGAAAGAAGGATTACATGGTCTTGTGTGAGTTGGGGAAAATTTCATGACCCTCGGGATTATGAAAGCGCTTTTCATTTTCATTACACAATTTCAAAGCGGCATGGTCATCAATCAAAATCTGCTTTCCTTAATTTCATACAAAAAAAAAAAAAAATTGGCATTTACTTTTTTCCTTGCATAAAATATCTGAGATTTTACCAAAAAAAAAAAAAAAAAAGGGTTGCCTCGATGAGATGGACATAAAATCATGCAGAGCGAGTCGTCTCTTTAACCGACAGTGACTGGTTCAACTGGCTACAGACTCCCCCCACCCCCCCCTCCCCTAAACCACTTATCTGCAATAATGGAGCAGACTAAGTTCGAGCCAAACTAATCAATCTGTGTTCAATGCGGCTCTCCCCATAAGCTCTGACCTGTGCCTCCTCGTCCCAGCCTCCTCTGACAGAGCCCACCCAAAGCATCGAGCCTCGCAGAGCAGCCTGGGATACAAAAGCTACATAACAACCCTCAGCGCTTTCCCTCATAGCCTTCAAATCAATACCACACTGACAAATATCCACGAGTGTTCAGGGAGAATCATAAGGAAGGGCCGACATGCCACAAGTCCTCCAGAAATAAGAGCCCTGCCAGCATGAAGGTGCCTGTCGACTTACGTTCCCTGTGGCTGTGTCCAACTACATCACATCTTTAGCGCGTCAATGTCTACTCACATATACACCTTTGTCTCACAGTCTGACTTCAAACTGTTCTCCAATCCTACACCTTAATAAGGTCATATTGTGAGGGGGAAAAAAGGGGGACTTTTTTTTTTTTTTTTCTGATGTGTGAGGCACAGCAGCTTTTCTGCTTTTGTGCAGTGCAAAGCTAGCAGGTACAGGAAGACTAAGCTTTAAATGTATGCAGACCATCAGTATTCCACAAGAGAATCAGCTCCTAGTGTTTGCTTTCTCTCATTCTTTTTCTGTCCCACCATCCTTTTACCCCCTCTGGATGGGTTTTTGTACGATGAGGAACGAGCCTTTTATGCGTAATTGTAGCACAATGCATGCACAAAGATTTCAGAGTTATGATAATCACACATGATGATGACGACTACACTGGAAAAAAAAACTAAATCTGACCGAGTGTGTTTTTGTCATTTCTAGTCCAAATATCTCAAAATATTTAAAATAAGACAGAATCACCCAAAGAGTAACTTTTCAGTGAGATTTAAGGATTTATTTTTAGACAATAGATCTCAAGAAATCTTATCAAGATAATTTTCACTTGTTCCACAGGCAGATTTTTTTCTTTTTTGCTCAATTCAAGCAAAAAAAAAAAAAAAGAATCTGCCAACTGACAATGATTTTGTCTTATTTTAAGTGTGATGAGATATTTGGACTAGAAATGAGAAAAATACACTTGGTAAGATTTGGCTTTTTGCAGTGTGGGTGCAGCTCATTATAATTGCTGCTTCCTCATGTTGGAGATGTCACATGGTCTTACGCAAAGTT
>JAPTYQ010000018.1:44577475-44597018 GCA_029814465.1 Ostorhinchus cyanosoma
TTTTTGCAGTGTGGGTGCAGCTCATTATAATTGCTGCTTCCTCATGTTGGAGATGTCACATGGTCTTACGCAAAGTTCGCATTCAGCTGTCTACGACTATCTGCAGTTCTTTACTAATTAGACCTTATATTTAGGTTTCTTCAGCCAGAGTCTGCAAGTTTTATCTATTATTTATCCACTGTGGCCATTGAGTCCACACTCTTGTACTTAAAAGTAATTAAAAAGAGGGCCTTATCTCTAATATTCAGCAAGGAAACATTTAAAGTATCAAGACTAAAAGTGGTCTGGGCTATTTGTCAAAGCGACAGCACTTTGGGTTGTGGAACCGTAGGATTATGAAGATTGTTCTGCAGTGTTTCAGCTCCGTCAGAGATATGGTTAAGTACAGACTGATTCAAGGGGATACATCTCTATATATGCTTATCTATTTAGTCATCTAGTAATTTTAAGGAACTGATTCTAATGGTTCAGGACACTGGAAAGACCCACTTTGCCAACCACTACACCAGATTCAGTCTGCACTGCAAAAATCTAAATCTAGTCCAAATATCTCATCACACTTAAAATAAGACATAATCACCAATAAAGTAACTTTTCAGTTAGATATCAGAACAGATTTTTAGACAATGGATCTGGAAAATCTTATTTCAATAAGTCTTACCAAGATAATTTTCCACTTGTTCCATTGGCAGAATTTTATTTTTTTTTGTTTAATGCAAGATTTTTTTTTTTTGCTTAATTCAAGCAAAAAAATAAATCTGCCAATGGATCAAGTGAAAATTATCTTGGTAAGAATTTCTTGAAATAAGATTTTCAAGACCTATTGTCTAAGAATAAGTTCTTACATCTCAATTACAAGTTACTCTTTAGGTGATTACGTCTTATTTTAAGTGTGATGAGATATTTTGACTAGAAATGACAAAAATACACTTGGTAAGATTTAGATTTTTGCAGTCTGACCTGTGCTCTCTCTTACATAGTGGTTAACATTTTATCAAATACATTCTCTTCATTTTTTTTTTTTATAAATTCTGAATATCACATTCCAGAAAGCAGAAATGAGACAACAATCTGGAAACACATCATTTGTCATATTCCTTTTTTTTCCCCCTTTTTGCCAGAAAATGAAAGTAAAATCAAATTCCATGCTTTTCCATTCTGCGCCTGTACTTTGCCAAACGTACATGCTGTTTCACCTAGCCTATCTGATCTAAATGTGTGGTCTGTGATTGGAAGCATGTCTGTAAATGGATATTCGTGCAGCTGGGTGTCATGTCATGTATTGCTATACCTTATTATAGGGACTTCTGGGAACTGTAATGAGGGGAGCGCATGGTCACTGTGCTCTTCTGTGTGCCAGTCCATGATAGCCTGTGAGGGTCAAGGGATTACAGACATGTCTTGTTAAATTAGGCTGCTGTAGCTGAGTGCTGTGACTGAGTTAGGGACTCAGCTGTCGGGTATGGAACCCAGGTCTGTCTTGGTGATGAGTTGTAGAAAAACATGTAGAAGCATATCGGCTCCCCTCCTTTGGGAGTTTAGTGATACCTTCCTCTACTATGATCACTGTAAATCTCTCTGATAGTGCCAGTCCATGTATGAAAACACATACAGTATACTATGCATAGGTGTTTTCTACTCGTACATCTGAGAATGCACGCAGCTTAATGCAATCTATCGTACGTATGCTCCATGTAATGCATTTATATTGACCTGTACGTGTTTATCCGTCAGTAAAATAACATTATCAGTTTTAAAAACAAATTACAAGTTATAGCAGCAGCACAGGAGTAAGGCAATCCTTTATGGACCATGAGTCTTTACAACAAATAAGTGGGTAGTGATTCTGTGTCTTGCTAAAGGACACTTTGGCAGGAAAAAATTATTCTAAATGAAAGCAACTGTTTAAGATATTGAAGCAATGACCTTTTTAGTTAGGGAACAGTCTCTTAAAACTACTAGAGCACCATGCTTTGGGTGCATCTAGCAGGGCTGCAGTACTTACTTTTTAACAACAATAAAATGCACATACATTCAACATCCGCAACTGAGCAATGGCCTTCAATGAAGAGACATGTCTGTGAGTACAGTATAGCAGCTACAGTAGAAGAAGTAATGCACAAATTACTTATCAACTGGCATGGTTTCACTCCCAGCAAAAATCGAAATCTTACCAAGTGTATTTTTCTCATTTCTGACCAAAAAATGTCATCACGCATAAAACAAGACATAATCACCTAAAGAGTAACTTTTCAGTGAGACGTAAGAACTTATTTTTAGACAATAGACCTTCAAGAAATCAAGAAATCTTACCAAGAATTTTTTTTTTTTTTTGCATAATTCAAGCACAAAAATCTGCTAATGGAACAAGTGAAAATCAGATTTTCCAGATCTATTGTCTAAAAATGAGTTCTTATATCTCACTGAAAAATCCTCTTTAGGTGATTATGTTTTATTTTAAGTGTGATGAAATATTTGGACTAAAAATGACAAAAATACTCTTGGTAAGATTTAGATTTTTTTCTAGTGTATTCCAGCTTGTGTACTGTAAAATCTGTGCTGTATTTGCGAACTGGTCAGGTTTGGGGGCTATTTGATTTGATTTTGAGTGGTCTGAGTGCTACACAATGCAACATACAAGCTGGGATTAATGGAAGTCCTAGTGTTTGTATGCAAAAGGCAAACTAACTTGAGATCAGTCCAGAGAAAAGTCTTGCCCTATATCTGACTGTTCTACAGACTCACACATTATTCTCACTACAGTAACACTCACACATTAACAGTTGCACACAGTCAGGAAGACGAACAACACATGCTTTCTACACACATTAGCGGCATGAGCTTGGAAGACAAAGTGAGCTTGTTAGGGCATGGTTGAGGACTCTGCCAAAAGCCAGTCACTCACATACTGTTACGTCTCAATATTGAGATGGAGGGTAGCTCGCTGAACCCCTCTTCCCCTGCATCAGAAACAGTATTATTACGATAACATGGTATAAAAAAGAATCGACCAAGATGGGCCAAGACAAGGAGAATTATTACCCCACAGGAAAAGTCTTTTTGGTTTCCTAAAATCTTTTCTCCATCTCCCATAAGGTTTTGAAAACTTTTTACAGAGGATAAATAAGTACAATCTAATAGATACATTTAAGGATCAACAATATGTGATCCTGTATTAGATGGTACAAGAGTAAGCCTGTTGTGAAGCATGTTGCTTTAGCTAAAAATGTAAATAATCTTTTTTAAACACACAAAAAGCCTTTATACATGCAGGTATTAGTGCATAGGTTCCTGCAGTAAAAGAGTATTATTGTGTAGTCCATTAAATTGTAGTCCCAAACATCACCAGATAAATTTGGCATAGTTATAGAAATAAACAAAATGACAGTTCTTTAAATGAGATATTTTTTCACACCCTCCCTGTCTCTTGATTAACTTATCATCTAAATATATCTCTATCTCTATACAGTATGTATGAAAAGAGGATAAATGATAAAACAAATACAGAGTACTCTAGAGATTTGAGATACCCAGTAAAATGTCTTAAATCACAGTAAAGTTAAGATCTTGGTAAAATGAGAGGTGAAACACAGTGAAGTCTGAAGACAGAAAGACAGCAAAGTCACACTTGTAGTGTGTGTTTCAGTTTGAAGGAGCACAGGTGGGTGTGATCAATCCTCACAAATTGGAAGGGAGTTTTGAGCGCACAGTTTGAGGTTCTAGATCTGATGCATGAGCAGCAGTGCCCCTTCGTAGAGGGGAGTCCCCCGGGGACTGAGTCTGGTGAGAGTGCCCAGGAGACATCTGGACTGGAGGAGTCATTCGCCCAGGTACTGAGCTACAGGGTTTGGGCAGAAGAGTGGGGGAGGAAAAGGGAGAGGGGTGATAAGCAGTTTCCATAGAATAATGAGGAGTTTGGTGGTCAAAGGCCTGGGCCAACTCTTGGGGCAGTGATGGGTGTGAGCTGGATAAAAGCTTTAGGTCCTCAGAAAAGCGACCCACTGGAGAATCTCTCCCCGCTGTATGAGGCTGGTTGGGATGCTGTGAAGGGACAGAAGACTGAGGCATGAGCAAAGAACTATGGGATCCTGTGGCACTGGAGGGATCACTATAATGGAAAGTCCTCCCTGCAACTGGGCTTTGAATAGTAGGGCTGGGCGCCACTGGGGTAAGGCAGGGAGAGGCGTTTGCCGAACCATACTGGGCCAAGGAGGCCAAGGCAGATCTCTCCAGGGACATCTGGTGAGGCAGGAAGCCAGATTGGAGTCCTGCCAGGCTAAAATGGCTGAGGGAAGATGGGGAGCCGTCAGAAGGTGGTTGACTGTGCTGTCTTCTACTTGAAGATGGGGAACCTTGTGGAGGGGAGTGGAGGAGGTTTAAGCCACTGGTAGTTCTACCTCCCCCTGCAAACTGCTGCAGAGGGGCCACCTGAGGAGGTTTGGGAAGTGGCTGGCTGTGGTGAAGCTGCCCGGCCATAGGACTGGACGAGCCCGTAGATACAGGACTCTGACAACGGGAGGAATCAACAAGTCCAGTTGTAATTCCACCAGAAGTCCCTCCTATAGGACAAGCTGTCAATCCACCTATATGACTTCCTGTTGCCCCTCCTGCTGGTCTGGCAAAGTGTCCTCCGATGACCCCTCCCACAGAACTTCCCCCTATATGGCTAGTTATTGATCCACCAGAAGACCTTCCTAATGACCCTCCATAATTTCCTAACGCTGATTCTCCAGAAACCCCTCCTAATGGTCCCCCACAGGCCCCTCCAACTGATCCTCCAGGGACTCCTCCTGTAAATCCTCCAGGAGATATCCCCACTGATCCAACGGAGGCCCTTCCTAGTGATCCTCCAGTAGTTGTCACCACCAGCGGTGCTTTGGAAGTTGCTCCCACAGATCTTCTGACTACATCTCCTATAACTCCACCCACTGAACCAAGTGATGACCCATCTGCTAATCTACTGGCAGTACATGCCATTGATCCTTCAGACATGGCTCCCACTGATTCCCCTGAGGTCCCTCCTACTGATCCTCCAGAAGCTCTCCCAATCCCAAAGTGTCCTGGTGGAGCTGTTTCTGTTGTGGTAACTGTTAAGTCCTCTGTAGCCCAAACAGTGTCACCTCCAGTGGCCCCATCCACAGAACCTCCAACTGCTCCACTTGAAGACCAACCTGTGTTCCCACCACAAGCACCACCTGCCCCTCCACTTATTCCTGACCCTGTGCTCCCACCTATAGAGCCTTGGTGGAAGAGGTTTGAGAGAGGTGGGGTATTGGAGCGAAAGGGCTGTTGGTGCTGGGGTTGAGGGTGCAACTGTGCCGTACTAGATGAGGGTGAACCAGATGATGAATATGGTCCAAAGGGGAAGGCAGAGGCCCCTCCTGCACTGGACACAGATCCAGTTCCACTAGGCCCACGATGGCCTCCACTACCTGAGGCTTGTTGGCTAGAGCTGGTTGCCCCTAAACCTGACATCATTTGCTGAGCCCGAAAAGTGGCCAACAATGGCATGTCCACCCCAGTGCGCACTTTAGAGGGTGTGCTAGAGGGAGAGTCTCCAGCAGATCCAGGTGCTGTGGAGGAAGGAGCAAATGTATGGAATTTCTTAAATCTGCTAGGGGGGTCCTTTAGGGACCCCAGAACAGAAACTGGAGGTCTGAAGAGTGTTGGTGGAAGGTGGGGGTGGTGCGTCAGGGCAATTGCTACAGAAGTGGTGGCAGCCGCTGCTTGAAGAGGAGCTTGGATAAGAGGGGCCCAAATGACAGGAGTAGGTGATGGAGGGGTCTGGGGTGGGGCGTTCTGCATTAGGTGGGCACAGTGGGCCATATCCCTATCATGCTGGACAATTTGCTGGATGATCTCATTCTCCTGGTAGTTGAGGACACCAGAGCTGAGGTCATGCTGTACCTTGTGCTGAAGGATGGAGTTTTTCTTTCCTGTAAAAGCGCAGACATACATAGAAACACACATGCAGAGTGACAGGTTAGTAAAAGAATACGTGTTTGATCCAAGTTAGGTAATCAACCTATTTTCCAACAATATTTAAATATTTGAAACTAGCACAGCAACAACTCAAAATCATAAGCAGGAGAGGAGAGGAAAAAAAATGAGGCAGCAGGTGAATCAGAAAAGGAAAGACAATGAAAGAAAGACAATAAAAGATACAAATCCGGTAGGTGGGTGAAAACTATCCACATACAGAACAATTAGGTTGCGTGGCAGCCTGAGGTGTAGGTGGTGCATTGTTGACTAGTTTATTCTATGATTTCCGAGGTATTAAGACCGAAACATAAAGCAATCATTGTACTACAAGCTGGAGATTCACCGTGGAACATTGAGCTGCACTGAGGTAATTGGGGAAGTTAACAATGTCTGGTGTGTTATTTACTCTCCTGCTATCGATTGGTAATGTTATACATTATTATGAAATAAATAAATGAATAAAATATATCTATATATCAAATTCTACATCAAACACCCCCACTGTTGTAGGTAGTTATGTGCACATATAAGCAATTGTTTAACACTAATTTTGGAGAAATATTTGAGATGCAATAGAAAGATGCAAGGATGGGTTTTATTTCAAAATAAATACAGCGGTCACAAGCTGTGCAAAAGGTTAACGAGATAAGGTGGAGTGTCACATACTAACTGCTGAGATAATCTCAAAGAGAAAAGAGCTCAAATCTGACCTCATACCCTATTAGTCATCGCTTAATAGTCACACTAGCAATGAAAGGGTTAATTCACATGTCTGCCATTTCCAATTTGGTGCTAACAAAAGCTGTGAAATCTTAAGATATTGTAAATGCAATTAAGTCTGGATCAATCTTTCCATTTTGTGTTATGACTGGTAGCAGATTAGCAGCGGTATTGTATCTACATCTAGCTTGACCCTAGCACCATGTGACCCTTTATCATCCACACACTTCCAATCAGATTGCATAAGGTCCATCAAGACAGTAATTATTTTGTGAATCAGTGCTGTGTGAGTGACTTTATTAGCACAGAGGGTTGTTCATGATCATCAGGCCCAGGAGAAAGGACATATGCAGGAGACCATCTCACAGAAACATCACTATCAGCCCACCATATCTTTTCAAAGCAGCCATTTTCTACAAAGAGATCCCCTGAAGCAATTTCTCTAGCTTCCATTCTAAACATAGCTGAGGATAAAACAGAGCATGCAGCAATGGCTGAGTGATGATACAAGCGTGCCTTTCATTGTGAATTTTTCATCTGCCCGGGCTGAGCCTGGGAAGTGATGGATATGCAGAGAATATCAATTGTATGCTTAAGAGATGTCACGAAGGGATTTCAAAACCAAGAGCTCCATCAGCATGTTTATATGCAGATGACTTTGAAAGTAATTTCAGACAGTGTGAACAATGTTACTGTGAACATTCTTACATCCACAAAGTTTTATCTGGAAGCACTGCTTACAAAAGATCATATTTCACAGATGTTATGTTTCATATCATAATATATACAGCTCTGGAAAAAGTGTGGACCACTTCCAGACCTGAACTCTATTGAAAATCTGAGCTGGAAAATCATTCATAGGATGGATGATCATAAGCCATCAAATAAGCCACAGCTACTTGCATTTTGTGTAAGAAGTGGCATAAAACACCCGATAGTATCGTGTAAAACTGTCCCAGAGGAACATGATGCATGAGAGCTGCGACTAAAAATCTGTCTTATTCAAGAAATACTTATTTCTGGACTGTTTGTCCATGTTTGCATGAATATGGATGTGTTTGGTTTGTCTTATTTGATGTCTGAAAACTATACATTTTCTATCGGTTTTAATTTCTGGAAACACATTTAAATGTCATTCTCTATATGCAAATACTGGACATTTCCAGGGTAGAATTTACACTGACTAACTAATTTAAAAAACTGTCCTCAAGGAAGGAGAAATCTCACTGACTCTTCCACTTAATATAACTATAATTAAAGTGCCTGAAATATTATTCTTTTGTTTGTACATTGCATTAATGTGACTTGAGGATCCCCTATAACCATTCAATATCAAATATCAGGTACAATATGAGGCAATAATATCGACAGTAAGTTATACTTTGAAGAGATAATCAAGTCATTTATTCTAATAAGGAGCATATTTGCAAACTGAGGAGAGTAAGCTTTAAAGATTCCAATGATTGGTGGCATCCTGTGTTCAATGATTATAAAACGCCTGCTAATTTGAGTGTAAAATGGTCTTCGAAATCATTATTCTCTTACCAATACGGTCCAGTCTGTCCAGGGCAACAGTTTCAAAAGCTCTTCTCATCATCGGGTATTCCTCCAGTACCTCATTAAAGTTGTCTACAGACAGGGAATACAGACGACAGTATGTATCCGCTCGCACACTGGCTGTCCTTCTGCCTCGTGTCAGCAAACAAATCTCTGGAAAAAAAAAAAAAGAAAAAAAAAAAGCACAGCACAAAGTACAGTGAGTTAAATGAAGAAGCGTGTTTGTGACAAGAATACACAACAGATTCTTATATCAACGCCAATATTATCGATCCCTCCATTGTCAGACAGTTCCAATATTGTAAAAAAAAAAAAAAAAAAAATTATCACATTCACAAACACGGGTGTGTTTAGCTGGAATTATATCACATTCAGATGCAGCATGAAAAAACACTACAAACCTGTAAAATATGCAAATGTGTCTGCGTTTTAACATCTCTAAGGTTATCATATCACATCTCCTCTCCTTTTCTCTACAATAAAATACTTACCGGCAATGAAGGAAAAAAAGATGTTTATTTTCCACACCTTTTATATGAAAAACATTGATTTGAATACAATTTTGATGGCACATATTCAATTAACAATATGTATTTTACTGAGAGCACATACAGCTTGCTTGAACTCATCCTTTTTTAATCATGATCTTTTATTGTATTCATTTATTTGCACTGTATGAAAGATGTTTGTTTGCTCTGTCTTCATTTATTGTTCTAATAATGTCTGTGCCGCTCTCTTTGCTGTGTCACTGTTGGAAAAGATATTTTCAATCTCAACAAGGATTTCACCTCATTGAAAAAAAGGAGATGTATTAATAGTAAGCCACTTGTGTTTCTGGGGATTTACCCAGCCACATTTTCGCTAGTAGACAAAAAATGTTTCTCCTTGTACTTTGGGTGATGATGTAAGATATACAGACACACATATACACCAAAAATATCAAAAGCACAGAACCATAAGGTATTTTCTTCGGTAGATATCACAAGAGACAGAAAAATAAAATGTTAAACATTCTAAGCAAAATGTGGAATCTGAACGTATACTGTTTTTACTTCTTGGCATTAAAAACTACAACTTTCCTATAATCCATCAGTACAGCTCTTAATGCCCTTTTTTTTTTAGGCTTAGAGGTCTGCCAGCCCTCATCTGCCATCCCAGCTCAGGAAAAATAATGCTCCATTTAGCAAGTCGCACTGCTGTTGAGCTCAAACACAGAGACTGTGTGTGGGAGCAAATGTGTCTGCACCGCACATAGATGTTGCATGTCATGCATATGCTATTCAAGTCAAATGTCTCCATATGAGAGGCAGTGTCTGCAGAGAATTGCATCTGCATTTGTGTGTGAGTGCACTATATATACACACTTATGTGTTTTATTTATGACAGGGAGGCAGTATGCTGAAATACTGGTATTATATTTTTTTAAATTCTACATGTTCACGTACATTAATAAGCTTCAATAAAATGGAAATCGAATGGACGTGGGTTAGATGATATATGCATTTTTTAAGAGCCCTCGTTTTGCACATATTTCCTAATATCTTGTCTTACTATCATGTCTCCTCCCCTCTCTCAGATAACCATTTTCAGTTCATCCTCTCAAGACACACTCAAATCTCCTGCAAAATGTCCTCTGCTACTTTCTGCTCCTTAAACACTATTCCTAATCCTTTACTATTCACTGTAAATGTCTTTCTATCATTTTCTCCACGTCCATATACTATATTAAATGCTACCGTTTATTGACTGTGTTTATATTTCACTAGCCCTACAGCAACAGCCCTTTTGCACTGTATGGACACTGAAAACTTTGATGCAGTATGTGTTTATATGAATGTGACATGTGGCAGTGTGATGCATGATAAAAAAAAAAAAGTGTATACTCCTTTTTTACGAATGAATACAATCTGAGGTTGTGAAGAACAACAACACAGCCTGGTGCTGTTAATGAAAGACTGAATCAAAGTAGCCACATTGGATCTGGTATGTCTAAATGAAATTTAATAATACAGATGGAGAGCTTCCTGTATAGTGTAGGGAGTTAATCAACTGAGAGGGGAAAGCGCCATACAGCATCTCTGCTTTTGCCTGTAACAGATGCTTCTAAGTACTAGTAGTTAATCTTCTCTCTGCCACCCTAGTGTCACTAATGCATGTACAATTTGATGTGTGAAATTGAGAACAAATAAGCTACATGTGCTTTTAAAAGGTCTTCATCCAAACACAGAGGTAATTTATTGTAGAAAATATTATATAGATTTTGCCATTGTGAGGTATTTAACCTCTATAATAGTATAAAAAATAGTTATCTAACTGGAGCCCAACCACGGCTAAACATGGGTTTAAAAAACCACTCCGCCAAGTGCACACATCTACAAAAGATTAAACATTTTGCAAAATGCAGCATTCAGAGTAGGATGAATATATTGAATTACATTAGACGGCAAAGGAAAGTGTTTTTTCTGGTCACTGAGTGGAAGAGGATGTGTGATGGTTTGAAAAATGATATAGGAGAATAGATAAATGCAAAATACCCGATTTGACACGACAGTGAGTGATAAATCTGCACTGTGTGTGAAGCATGATGTACAGGATGCGTGGAGTCTTACTGTGTCTGTGTGTGTTTTAATGTGAGAGAGCATGGATGATTGGACAGTGGCCAAGTTAGCAAGATGAGCTGCATGAACCTGAAAGAGTAAAGACACCATTTTGTGTTTGTGCGTACACGATGTTTGTTTGCACATGTGGCTGTGTGTGTATACAGTAAGTGTGTGCTCTCAGAGCAGCCCTGGCTGTAGCTGTGCTGGGGGTCCATTTCCCGCTGCACAGCTCCAGTAATCCCCTCTGGAGAGGAGCATCGCAGCTCTGTATTAAATCCTCTTGTCCCGTGGCTTTCTGGATGAAGCCAACACTGCCAAGATGAGGCGGTGAGCTGCAATGAGCCCTCTGGCCTCATCTAACTGTCTTTGCAGAAGGCAAGTGAAGCCCAGATATTTACCAGTGCCATCTGAACTACAAGTGTGGAAAAAATCCATAACAGAGTGTGGGTCTGGTGCAACTCGCCCAGAGCTAAACAATAAGAGATTAGAGGACTCTGAGTGTCGAGGGGCAGGCGACTGCCCTGAAGCTCAACACTGTCCTGAATATGAGGAACAATTACAACTTCAAGCCAAATTAAAGAATAATAAACATGTTTTCTAAAGAAAGAAAAAAAAGAACACTGACATACTGAATTTAAAGTATTTAAATTCTTATTATGCATACTAGTTATAATAATGATGTAGATCTCTATTTCTTTCTTTACTTTTTCAAACTTTTCTATAAGAAACTACATGATGTGAAGGTATAACAGTGTGACAGTGTAACCTATACATTGGTGCTAAGTGACAAATGAACTTCTGCACTGCACCCTTAAACTGTTTATGCGGACGATTTGTGAGTTACATTGAATTTATTTATGAATGCTTTACTCCCACTGCTTAGTCACATCTTCTGTGACTCATCGCAATGTTCCCCAAATCCTGCATGAAATCAAAGAACAGGCTTAGTTGGTGTAGCTCTGCCAGTACTCTGTTAGGGGCATGTGTTTTATCTTAGACTGCCTCCTCTACAATTATACATGTTTGTGTAGCCCGCACAAAAAGCCGATTCATAATCAGGACAGAATCATAGCCTTTGGTTTCTCAAAATAAGTTGTAATATAGGTTAATATAAGATAACACAATGTAAAAGTACGACAACCAACTCAAAACACAATGTACACATTATCTGATTTTGATAGTTGAGTTTTGATAGTTGATTTTGGTAGGTTTGTGATGTTATTTAAGCATTTCTGTTGTATGCATTTCATTTAACACATTAGTAACATTGCATTCATCAAAATTGAATGATGGCAATTAAATTTGGATGTTGCTCTGACACATGAGAACTGAAACATCATGCACCGTGACCTTGATGAGATCAAACATGACTGGTCCTCTGGTAGATGGTTCAGCCCACATTCAGGGTTCTCATTGGAATGAAACTTCCCTGGAGTCACTGCTGCACCAGCTTTAGAAGTGGAGAGCAAACTACCATGCAGATGTGATGTGTGTGTACATGTGAGAGGGACAGAGGGCTAAAGACGAAGGGAAAATCTGCTTGTGTGAAAACTGCTTTTACGGAAGACATTTTTAATTTAGCATTTTGAAAAATATACAATTGTGTGACAAAAGCATATTTTTGAATAGAGGAACACAGGATGATCATGATATAATGGCATGTTGATGTCTTGTCTTAGAGGTTTTACTGACTGTTTTCGGTGGTGTTTCTCCACTGGGAGTACGTAAACCAGGATGTGAATTAAGCCAGGTGATCGTTTCTTGCAAGACGGTGAGAGGAGTTGTGAATCATACAGTAATGATCAATAAATCCATATTCCTTCTACTGCCTCCTCAGGTCTCTACCTTATAGTTGTGGAAAAACAAAGTCTGTCTGGGAGACTATCCCATCCTTGGAACAGTGTTACCTTGGCTTATGGCATATCTCTAAGAACAGTGCGATGGTTATTTTGTGTAAACGACAATAAATTAAAATATGGATGAGGCCTTGGAATTTTTGTAAGATCACACATGAATGAAGACTTGAACACTCTGTCTAACTTCATTAGGGTGGCATTTATTAAATTTACATATATTATGTTTCTAACGAAGCTGATCAAAATACAGAAAACTAATTATTACATTAAACATAACTACAGGACATCTGAGCGTTATTAAAAATGTACAGCCGTAGAAACTTTTGTTCAATCAACCTGCCTTAAGGCTCAAGTTGTTTGTTTTGCAGTTTAGTGGATGAGCAATGATCTGCACAACTAACGCAATTCCGACTTAAATTTTCATGTTGAACAGTATTTGAACTTGGTTGTAACGTTATCTTAAAGACAGGTGTACTGTACGTATGTGTGCACAGACGACAGTCAGTACTTGGAAAGTTGTGCACACAAATGCAAATTCTGGCCTTTCAGTCTGTTTTTAAGTTATTGTTTTCGTACATGTTTTTGTCAGGAGTTCATTGTGTATATAAACGCGCTTACATGTTTTCCCTCATATGAATTAATAAGCATGAGAAAGCCTGTTCAGTCTATGATAAAGTATCTTTGTCCTGCAGCCTGGTCTGGCAAAGCTCACCTGGACTCTGAGTCCTGCTGTCAGGTCCCATCTCCCTCCCTAACACTGCCCCCAGCCCAGGAAGCGGACACTCTCTAACCTTTGAAACATCCGCAGTGGGCTGCCTGATTTCCCGTGACATGCCATGTTCACTCCCTCACAGCATTAGCATTACTGCGCAAACACCTTGCGTTTGGCTAGCATGCACAGACAGGTAGACGATATCTGTTGTTTTTCAGCACGCAGGCTGATGCAGGGGTCCAGGGTTATCGCATCACATCTCATTTTCTCACTGCTGAGGCTGGGTAACCTACAGTATATGATGACGAGAGACAAAAGTTAAGACGTTTAGGTGTAGTGTATAAAGTATAATTCATTCATTCATTTTCTGAACCCGCTTTATCCTCACTAAGGTCACGGGGGTCGCTTGAAGCCTATCCCAGCTACATAGGGCGAAGGACGAGTACACCCTGGACATGTCACCAGTTCATCACAGGGCTGACATATAGAGACAAACAATCACTCTCACAATCACACCAATGGATAATTGAGATTAACCAATTAACCTATTAGTGCATGTCTTTGGATGGTGGGAGGAAGCCGGAGTACCCGGAGAGAACCCACGCAGACATGGGAAGAACATGCAAACTCCACACAGTAAGGTCCCACCCCTAAAGTATAATGTAACAAAAACAATGTGGACAATTCTGAATTTAGTAGAAATAATTAGCTAACTGTCACTAGTGTAGCAGTGGAAGAGATTAAAAGAGAAAAGAAGATAAGGCGAGTGTTGAGATTTTCATAGAAATCTGAACGGAAAGCTCCACAATAAATCCTTATACTGTGACTACTGTGTTACGGACAGGCCCAACAGAGGCCTTTGTTTCGGAATGAACCTATACAACTTCCCATGACCACACAAAGTTGTAGAAATCTCCAGTATTACAAAACTATTTACAACTATATACCTTCTAGATAACACGGCTGCATCATATCTCAAAACATGTGATACCTAAATACATAAAAAAGGTAAAAATGTATTGCATATTATCAGTCTATCCATACATTACAAAACTACTAAACATGTCATCATATTCACCATTCTATGACTCAGCTGCTGCAGTGCCTCAATCGTGAGGTGATGCTGCTCCAGAGGAGGAGCAGAGGTGTTAACTGGGTTAAGGACTGGGAGGATTACCTGGGTATTTGCGGCTGCCAGCCCCTCTCACTGACTCACTCAGTTAGGGTGGTCATTTGGCAGCTCTGGAGCACAGCCAGTCTGAGCTCAGAGGAAGGCAGAGAAAGTAAAAGAGAGTGAAGGTAAAAGGAGGCAGTATTACTCTATAACCCAGGACTTCAAGAGACTTCAGATTAGGAGAGCGCCGTTTACAGAGAACCAGTCAGAGGCTGAGTAAAACCAAAAAGATGACACGGGAGATTGCAAACTGTGCAGTCGACGTGCTCCCTTTCTTAACCCCCTCCCTCTCGCAAACTACCTCTGTCTCACTTTCTTTTTTTTCTCCTCACTCACAGAGCTGTTACAAGCCACTCACTCAGAGGCAAAGTGAGCCATCTTAGAGGTGCAATCAAAGGCAGCTTTTGATAAGCACCTCTGACTGGCATGCAGGGCCACCACAAGGTCACTGAGCTCTACTTCAACCAAGAGAAAGCCGCAGTCTGAACTGGCAACACATCAATTACCGCAGCCAACAAAAGATGAACTATAACAACACAATAACCTGCTCGGTGTGGGCGCTGAGAGGGCAGTGAAGATGCTGTTCGGATAAGGGCTTCCGTATGGACCTATAAGGAGAGAATGAGGGAAGTGTAGGGGGTGGGGGCGGGGGTACATGTTTTCTTTCAGAGCCCCGAGCAGCGTCCAGAGCACAGACTTGGCAGCGATCCATGTGTCCCTTGGCGTCAGTACTGCAGTCACATTATATTTCCCCTCTCCGCTGGATCGCTGTGTGCCCAGCCGACGCTCCCATCCAGGACATGTCGTGTCCACTTTAGACTTTAGGCTCTCTGGCTCGAGCTAACCCAACAGCTAACAAACTGGAGCAGACTGCTGAGTGTATATTTGTGTAAATAATTCAGGCTGAATATGAATGAATGAGTTACGGTACACGGGTCTGCTGGGATGTTGATGAGTATTCAGACGCCATTTGCTGTTTGTCGTGAACTGACGCCGGCTGATGCTGAGGGTGTTTGACAAAAACAAAAACAACTGGGCAGCTGCTTCGCTCTTCATTCATACACTGAAATAAATCTGCACTCTCACACATACATGCAAAAGAATACAATCAACGTGGAGAAAGCTCTCTGTGCTAATGAAATTATTACCAAGAACCCTGGTCATTGCTTCTGACTTCCTGTTTGCTGATACTGACAGCCACACTGAGATCCACATGTGCCACGTACTCCCTGTGCTGATCCTGCACCAATTAATTTCATGAATGACTAACTCATGTTTGGTAACAAACTCCCAGTGGCTCTAGGCTTACCTCACTAGCCCCCACCCTCACACCCTCAGAGGAGTGCCACTACCAGGAATAGTCAAAGGATAATGGAGTCAAAAGCCTTGCGCCTATAATGCTTAAGAGGGGAAAATAATTACAGATCCGAGGCTTAAGATTAAAGCAAGCAAGCCAGTTTCTGTTCCAAAACCAATGCTTTTGCACTTTTGTCAGTTACACTATGTCTACGTTCAGAAGCAATGGATTGAGATGACACGGTGGACTAGAGTACAGTTCAGTTCAGCGTCTTTGAGTGGCAGAATGTCCAATCTGTCACACAAACTGTGCCATTACTGAGATACATGTGCTAGAAACAAGCCTGTGAGCGTACTGAACCTCTTTCTGAATATGAATGATGCCTTACTGACGAGGGACCCATGGAGGGAACATTTTGGACAACATTTTAGACAACACAGCCCTAGAGGAAGCCAAGGCCGTGTTGTCTAAAATGTTGATTAGTCTTGGCATGTGTAGAGATAGATTGCCTGCCATCTTTTCATTATTTCTCTGGAACCCCCCGGAGAGAGGGCATGGAGATGGACTTGAGCAGGCAAGGCGTAATTAAACTTCCACAGGCAGGTCATGTGATGTTAAATGCTTTGCCACCATTTCTCATTACTTAACAGAGTAGACTAAATGATATGCTGTCACCAGGCAAATTAATTGGTATTTGGTGAGGGCAGTATGGCAGTGTTGTCGCCTACATGTGTCAAAGGCTCTGGAACCATGACAGGGGCACACATTATCTGACCCTGATTAAGAAGATAACACGACTTTAGTACATAACATCTGAGGATTATCACATACTGTAATATCTCACACAGTTATATAGTAGGTAATTTCACAGCTCTCTCTGACCTCTTTGACCTTTGAACGGATATTTCTTAATTTCCACTACAGCACGTACTGTTTTCTTAATTTGGCTTTGCCCTACATTCAAGAGACAGCTCATGATATGAATTAAGGGAAAAGTCCTGCATAAACCATGAGGCAGAATTTTAAGTGAGGTGACAAGCACTGCACAACATACCACTGCAAGCGCATGAGAAGCTAATAGCTGTTGCCTCTCAAATGAAAATGCAAACCCAGGGCAATTTTACAAGGTGTCAAAGGATACAGTTATTATTCATATATTTATAGTGTGTGCATGTGACCTTTGAATCTGTGTTTGTCTTACCCCCAAAGTACGAGCCATCTGAAAGCTTGGTTTCTTTATTGCCTTTGGTTAGGACGCTGACAACCCCGTGCTGTATGAAGTACATTTTCTTGCCGATGGTACCCTCCCTAATGATGTAATCCCCCGGCTGGAAGACTTCGAACTTCAGCTTCGTTAGCATGGACGTGACAAAGTTCGGATCAGCGTTTGCAAACAGAGGCATGGACGCCACCAACTTTCGACAGTTAAAATTGATGATTTCCTGTGTGACACAAAAAATCACACATAAGAGAATGAAATATTATTCCTCAACCAGCTTGCAGTGCAAATACAAATACAACAGTGTGAAATAAATATTGTGCAAAGTTAAAAAATTATACTCAAAATAAATAACTTGATATTACTGGGTATAAAAAAAGCAGAGTCTCTCAGATGCAAAGATGGGCAGAAGTTCACCAATCTCCAAAGAGCTGCATCTATAAATTACCATTAGAAATTAGAACTATTTCAAAATAGTGTATGTAAAATGCAAATTCTTGGAATATCTCACCATCTACAGTACTTAATATGATCAAAAAATTCAGATAATCCATAGAAATCTATGAGAGCTAGAGTAAAAGCCACACATCTATACTGAATGCCTGTGATTTCAGGTCCTCAGATGGCACTGCATTAAATCCAAACATGATTCTCTAATGGAAGTCACTGTATGAACACTTCCAGAAAACATAGTGAACTTTACAGTTTTGGAGGTCACTAGATACGAGTGACAACTTTATTGTATGTAACTAATAAAAAAATAAAGTTAAAACACAGTTACTTGTAAAATGTTAGTGATTAGAAAGCAGCGAGTTGTTTTTTTGTGTGTGGTTGTAAATATTCCAATTTCAATCCAAGATGTGTGGAAGATCGTTTAATAAAAGTTTAAAAGTGACCCAATATGTAGCTTGAGAGGATTGCTTTTCAACTTTATCACCCAGTTTCAAACAAGAGTTAAGAAAGTAATAAAAAAAAACATCTTTACTTTGATGAGGTAATTAAAGTAACCACATTTAAATAGTAATCTGTATTTTTTTTAAATGTATTGCAAAAGCAAGCTTCCCAACACTGGACAAGTAGAGCAACAGCAGAGAAAAAAAAAATTAGATTTGCAGACCTTTTTACTAAATTCCTCTTGGTTTTACTCTAGTTTAAGTTTGCCCTCAAGATAGATAAATAAATAAACAAATGAAAAAGAACTTGTTCCTGCTGAGTACTTACATAAGGGTAAAATGTCAGGGAATGTAGCTGAACTGAGGGGAATGTCAAAGACTATGCAGCCTTCTGAAAGCATCAATACCACACATGCATCAGATTGAGCCTCAGACACACACACACACTCATCCCACCTCTCTGAGCGGCTCGTTCAGCTCTCCCAGGATGCTTTCCTCGTCGAACATCTTGCCCTGGTAGCGGTGCTCGTAGTAGTCATGGATTCTCTGCCTCATATCTGCTGGCAGCTTGTGAAAGGACATATACTGCTCCACCTGTTTATACTGCAGGGACAAAGAGACACACAACAGTGGTGTTACTCAAAGACTATAGTGTTGCAGCACAGATACTAAACCACAGGGAACAGCTGGCACTGAAGGAATGGAGACACATACAAACAGGCCATCCTAGCCCGACAAGTCAGCACACAGGAGTTCTGGATTGTAAACATTCACATCTTTTGTTATATCCAGGAATTTAGAAAGTATTAAGGACACTGCACAAGTACTGAACAATGTAATGAATTCATCCAATTAACAGGTTGTACTTTCTAAAAATTGAAAAAAGAAGAAAAAAAAAAGCTTAAATCGGTTCATCAGGTTGGAGTGGATATAGAAAATTTTACATAGAAGAGCCATGCCAGGCCATCGCAGAATCCTACATACAATATACCCAACAACAGAGTCACTAAAATACTTTAAAATGGTTTATGATCATATCCTGTCAACTCACTACCCAAGTATTTTTTTTTTTTGATCAATGTATTTTTATAAAGTCTTTCAAACATACAAAAAGTAAGATAAACACTGAGACATAAAGCAGAGGTGCAAGACGCCATAAACCAAATGGAAAAAAAAAAACACAATTTCACCAAAACTGTCATTTTTTGATAAAAAGTGGTGTTTTTTTCTAGATGTAGCACAATTGGTATTTCACACAAAGACCTTGAGCTGCAATTAGAGTCAGGTGAATAAAAAAAAAAAAAAAAAAACAAGTGAAGAAGAATAGTCTTAAAAGAAACATGGCGTCGTACGTGTGACACACAAGGAAACTCAATCATTTTTGAATTTACTACAGGATAGAGCGGTAATATATAGTAATAAGGAATATATCTGTAAATCAACACGATATTTACATTTGTTGCCATGTTTATGGAATGACTTCTCGTGTCATCTCCTGATAATAAATAAACAAATCATCACATTTGTGATTCA
>JAPTYQ010000018.1:44597118-44612891 GCA_029814465.1 Ostorhinchus cyanosoma
ATACATTTTCTAACAAGTGGTTCCAGGCACAACAAACCCCGCCCCTCGCACGTATTGTAGCTTATTTTGGCATCGATTCTGCTGATGTCATCATATCTATGCATGTGCTGATGTCAGCATATCAACAGCCTCTATATATGTGCCAGGTTTTAAGTAAATTGAAACAAAATGTATGTCTTAAGAGACATTTGAAATTTCGTCCATTATAAGTAAATGGGATAAAAAAAAACAATAAAAAAAAAAAAAAATCATTAAAATTTGAACTTTCACCTACTTTTCCCAAAATGTAATCACATCTATTCTGAGTCCCTGACCATCTATAAACCCAATTTGGTTTGAATTCAACCAATTGTTTTGCTGCTACAGACATTTGAAATTTCACCCATTATAAGTAAATGGGGAGAAAAAAAAAGATTTAAAAAAATCTTAAAAATTTTTACTTTGACCTACTGTATCCAAAATATGAAGAGATCTATTCTAGGTCACTAGCAATATATAAACCCAATTTGGTATGAATTCAACCAATAATATTGTTGCTACAGTGTTAACAACCAAACAAAGAAAAACAGACAAACAAAGAAATAAAGAAACTAGAAAAGCACTAAGAGAGCTCCACCAAGGCAGATCAGCCCCTCACGAAAACATACAGTCTTTATTTTCTTGCAAGGATATGCACTTTGTCATTGGATCCCCAAGTTGGTTGTGTTTCCAAAGTAAGTCGGGACAGTGGATCTACAAAATCCAGGACTTTGCCTCTCGAGACTGGAACTTGTGTCCTGATTACTATAAGGGTTTAGGTAAGTAGTTTTGTTAAAGAGCCACTTGAAAATGATAGAAATGGACTAAATGTGTGTGTGACATAATATTTATATCAAAATTCAGCAGAAGATAAATTTAGTTCCATTTAAATATCATTTCTGTGAGAAAGAGTTGCACATTCCTACTAATTATTGGGACATGCTGTGTTTAAATAATAACTTTTACATTTTTAGTTGCACAGAGTAAGTGTTAAACATTACATTATACTGTATATACAATATTTGTATGTGTCAATTCTGCATAAATGAGTTAGAAACTTGAACTCTTAAACAAAGGGAAGAACAATATGTTTGCAAAAAAGGTCTAGTTTCTGTGCATCTGTGGGGGGACGGATAAACTCTGTCAAGAGGTAAGGGTTTAAATCTTTATCTCCACAATACTTTGGCATAAAATTGAGCATTTACTGAGGATGACAAAGGAGTGTTCCAGTAAGACAAACTTCTGTTCTTTTTCTACAGCAGACTAAACCACATGTGCAGCCCCACTGGCGGCTGCATTTTGCAGAGAAGATGGCTTGTCTGCGTGTGATGCCAGGGTGAAGATGACAGGTGTAACCCACATTCTGCATCTTGTCTAATGTCTTTATGTCTCCAGCATTAGACATGCCACAGCATGGTGCTCTGTTTCAAAGGAATGGATTAGCATCTCCTTCAGAATGTCTCCCAGTCATTTTTTTTTTTAATTCATAAAAAAACCTGGAAAAAAAAGAAAAAAATTCTGTCAACATCTAATACATCCATTTATCCTGAGCTTTGCATCATATAATGTGATACTGAAAGTCAGCATGAAAGGGCATTAGTGAAGTGAACAAATGAAAAATAATGTTTTATTGCTTTTACATAATGAGTGCTCGTGTTGTGCGTCTCACTCAGACAATTCATGTACTAATCACAGCTGGACTCGCTCCCCTGATACTGCGATGGCTTATAACACCTCCTGTGACATCGGATTCCATCGCTCTGCTACAATCCCTGCTCTCCTGCTCTACTTGGCTAAATGAAACAGTCAGTGTTAAAGGGTTAATAATTCCACCATCAGCGTCTGTCACTGTTCTCTGAAATACAAGGGGATAACACTGCTTACAGCTATAATATGCAGTATTTTAGAATTAAAGTACAAATGCTATACAAACGACATGGTCAATATTAAATCTTTAGATGCTGTGTTCACTTATTTTATATCAAATATTCAAATTTAAAGAAATGGTATCATGTAATTTTATTACTTTATTCCACATAACAGTTCCATGGAGTCAAAATCAGATTATGATGCTGTGACTATGGATAAAGCTATTTTAATTACTTTTTGAGGTCAAACAATCAGGTCTATTAGTTGTGATGTCATGGATAATACATGCCCTCCACCCAAACCAGAACAACAACAAGTAGTTCCAGGCACAACAAACCCCGCCCCTCGCATGTAGTGCAGCTTATTTTGGCATCGATCCAGCTGATGTCATCATGTCTATGTGTGTGCAGATGTCTGCATATGAACTGCTTCTGCATATGTACCAAGTCTGAAGTAAACTGAAACAAAATTGGTGATTAAAAATAAATGGGAGAAAAAAAAATCATAAAAAATGGGAACTTTGACCCACTTTTCCCAAAACATAACCACATCTATTTTGAGTCACTGGCAATATATAAACACAATTTGGTATGAATTCGACCAACAGTTTTGCTACTAAAGACATTTGAAATTTGCCCGTTGTAAGTAAATGGGAAAAAAGGATTTTAAAAATTCATACAAAAATTAAACTTTGTCCTACTTTTCCTAAAATACAATGAGATCTATTCTGGGTCACTAGCAATCTATACACCCAATTTGGTATGAATTCAAGCAATAGTTTTGCTGCCATAATCAAACTCACTCTTGTAGAAGAACAACTGCAATGCCAGTATCAAACTTGCTTCTTTTCATTTAGGGCTGTTTCATAATTTTGTTAAAGTACATACTTATTGTTTTCCATGAGACATCCATAGCTGCAGAAATGTTTGTTATATCCAGTTATTTACCCTGTAGCATTAAGACACAACAAGAAGTCAATATGTCTGAGATAACAAGATTATCAGACCTACGTAAGACAAGAACGCAATAAATCCTATCCGTTTAAGGTGCTACATCCCTGACAAGGAGCAACATTTTACAGACAGCTTTGAGTATTTTAGTTTATGTTGTGCTCTACAATAAATGACATTATAAAAGTCTTTTGTGTTGGTGAAGCTATTACCTAAAGAAAAATAATGACATATCCTGCCCGCTGAGTTATACAAAACTGCATCTTAAAGCTACTTCATTCAGTGAATCATTTCCTCCTCATCTTCCTTTTGATCTTCCTTTATGGCCATTCCATTCACCATTGGCACTTTTCCCTTTCTATCTCCCCTCCCTATTCTTCTATCATGCTTTCCATTTCTTTTCACTTCCCATCTCTCATAGAGCTCTCCAGGCAGATGCAAATTTTTTTTTTTAGCCAAATATATCATGAATAATTCATTTCTTAAAAGAGATGACAGCCACTTAATTATAATTTCTAAACATTTATTTTTCTCCATTGTTTTCTAGCGTCCTCTGTCACCTTGCATGGTCAAAAGATTTGGGTCATATACTACCGATAACTGCAGTCTTATATATTTTTAATGAGAAGTGTCAGGGTCTAAAAGGGGAACTTGTGACTACAACAAATATACATTAAAGAACAAGCTGTGATATTGCTGTCATTTTGGCCTGGATGCGACAGAAGCTTTTAAATATAATTTAATTCAAGCCATACATACTAAGGAAGTAGTAACAACTTGCTCTAACTGTGAGACAAAGCAGCATACACCTCTTATTATATCAAGTCTGCAATGAAAACACCATTATTATGTGCAATGCACTCTCAGCAAGGGATTACAACACGTTTCAATTTACAATGATGATGAATGTGCACAAGAATCAACACTCACTACATAGGTGAAGCAGGAAAGCTGAGTAAATTAAAGTGCTTGTGATATATGAAAGGTAAGAATACTTAATTGCTATGCGTAGTAAATCCACTTCATTCAATCATGATTTAAGTGTGTTATTTTATGTCCCTGTCTGCACAGCAAGCAACATGAAAATTGTGCCGCCAGTGTATTAAAATCAATTCAATAACAAAACATGGAGTAATAGATGATATTGTGAAGGAGCTAGCACTGGATCACAGGGGTTGTTGTTTTTACTAATATTACTCATGAAAATCCAACAGAAGCAACTCGGAAATCATGTTTACCGAAAAACCTAACGCAGTGTTTTTCAACCTTGGGGTCGAAGTAGATAGCTCTGTTGCCAAGTGTTATTTTCCCCCTTTTCCAAGCTTCTCTCAAAACCAGTTCCTTTGTTGTAAACTCCTGGAAGTTAATAACGATCGGTCTTGGTGGGTTTTCAGGTGTTTGGCTTCTGTGCTGGATTTTCACATCCACTTCTTTCAACTGTGGCAACTCGCGTTTAAGGAAATCTGTAATGAACCGTGTTATCGAGTCTCTTTCGTCACCCTCTGCTACTCCAAAATTTCGATATTGTTTCTCCGAGATCGTGACTCTAAATCTGTGAGTTTTAAGCTGCAGGGCCTCTTGTTTTTCCAGACAGGTGCTAAGTACCACGTCCTCCATTCGTCCCACTCGTGTCTCCACTTCTTCCACTCTGTCCAATAGATTCTTCACTTCCTTTGTGATGGTGTTGAGTTTGCCATTAGGTTCTTAGCGCAATTAGATGATTTTTTTTTTGTCTCAAGCAGCCATTATCTCCTTTTCGTTCAGTTTTAAGATTGTTTATAGCACTCAGAATGTCAGCTGAGTTAATGCTTGTTCCAGGGCTCCTCTGAGCAGCACCTCTGCTAGCTTGTTCTGCAGTTTTTGCTCCCGCGCTGGTTTTATCTTGAGTTTTTGGCATTTTTTTTCCTCGTAAATTTGGCTTTTACTCTTCTCCTCCCACTCATCGAAATATTTTACCACTTAAAATCCAATTATCGAGTTTTTAGTGAGGGGGGGAAGTAGTTACTCTGGGAGAACGTTCTCAGATGTGCCTGACACCTCCATTAGCTCATACAGTCGGCCAAACTTCTAGTACTTGATAAAAAAAAAAAAAAAAATACTAAAAAGTCAAAAAACCTCACAGGTAGTGCAAGTCTGAATAGAGTGAACAGGACCTTAGATTCTTAAAGATGTTTTAATGCAGAAATGTTGCATATCAGTCAATGGTTGCAACGTTGGTACAACTTATCCTATTGCCTTTTTGAATACTCACATGATTATCCCTATAGACAAACTCAGTCTCTGCATCTTACCCATCTTAATACATACACAGTGGCTAGAAATACCATTAGCAATTAGCAGTAACATATTAGGAGCATTGAGCTACGATTGAAGGCATTTGAGGACCAACTCCAGATCTTTAATCAACACCATGGTCTGGAGAATATACTGTGTCTATATGCACTGTTTGTAATGGTTTAGGAAACTAGTGCATCTATAGGAAACCCACGTAGCATGAGAGAGTAGGAAAGCTCGACACAAAAAGTAGCCAACTGAGACTCCAACTAAATATTGCCTATGCTGCAGACACTATCATACAGACAATACATGCATACTGAGTTACTTGAAGATGTGATTTGGTTTTTGGTTGTACAGTCACTGAGGGAATATTTCCTGTGCTACCTGTTGGGCATGTCAGTAGTCCTTCATTCAACACTAAAAGTTACGCAGCAGACAGAGAAAAAGGGAGTCTAACAGGATTTAGATTAATGGCATCAGTCAGGTCCCAACTAATGAGAACGTCTCTTACTGTGAGGCAGAATCAGAATTAAGCTCCTCAACTTGTTGACAGCTGTGTCCTTGGTTGATTGTATGAGGAAATCAAGACTTAACTTCGTCAAGGCAACAGTCATGTGGTTGCTTGTCGGATGAAATATACATCTTTTTCAATCAATCAAAACAGAAATGACCAAGTGTTCTTTTTTATTAAGGAACAAAACAAATAAAACACTTTAACTGCAGATTTTGATTTTTTTTCCCTGCGCAACATGAATCCATGTCGCTCTATATTTCAAGTGCAAACATCATCACCTTCTGATGACTACTGTATTTCCAAAGGTTTTGATTCAGGGATTGAAGTGGGCGAACAAAAGATCTCTAGAGCCTCTTCACCCACAAATAATCAGCTTTGGGCCTCTTATTAACTATCCCCTAAAGAGCCATGTTTAATTACCAAGTGTTAATTAGAGATTTAAAGGGGCGGGGCTGTAGCACCCCACTGCCATTTTATTGTAAAGTCATTTGGGACTGGCATGTCACAACATGCTACTCATATACAAGTCCCTCATGGGTGCCCCTCATTTCAGCCTACAACAAACAGACCATTGCTTGGTTATCCCATACTGAATACTATTACAAATAAACTGTTTAAATAAAGAGAAAACCTCAGTGGAATGCTGGTATTCCACATGGTAAGTAAGACAACATGGCTCACAAGTTACCTACTGAATGAATGAGATTATGGCCTTTGTCGGGCGTCCTCACCCTCATTTCTGTGTAGTGTATACATTTCCATTGTAGAAAACGCCAGTTAAAGATAAGCCATGGCTTACAGAGAGCTGGCCTGGCAGCCATACGCTGTATGCACAGTCACATGCGCAGCCATCTTGTGTCCCCAATCTGGAGAGATGTAATTCTCTTTGTGTGATAATGGTTCTCGACATGCCTGAGACAAGAGGGAGGAATCCTTGAGGGAATTTGGCAGAAGCTTAACCCATTCCCGCTCACAGTGTTTTATGCTGGGCTGAAGCAGAAGGCTGGATACAGGGCTTCAGTGTCGGGGTGTGACTATCACTAGATGAACCCTAGTAACTGATGTGTCCGTCCTTTAAGTAAATGGGATCTAGCTTCAGTGTGAAAGACCTTTTTTTTTTTTTTTTTTTTCCATTTATTTCATTTAATTTATTACATCATTGATGGCTTTCTGATCACCTCCACCAAGAAGGTTATGTTTTCATCGGGTTTGTTTGTCTGTTAGCAAGATAACTCAAAATGTTATGGAAGGATTTTTGATGAAATTTTCAGGAAATGTTGATATTGGCACAAGGAACAAATGATTATATTTTGGTGGTGATGGAGGAGGGGACTGATCTGCACTGGTGGAGGTCTGGAGCTCCGAGTGCTTTTCTACTTTATTTTGTTTTTATGTGTGTGAACTGTAACATACATGTCCTGGCCATAAACAAGGCTCAACCTGCATGTAACTAAGCAAGAGCTGTCCATTGGTAAATGAATGCACTTATTAAAAGATTTCAACACCAGCAAGTTCTTTAACCCTTTGACTGATGCAGTGAGTAGTTTATCTCTCAAACCATCAGTTTGATATAGAGTATAAAAATTGAACTGTGGAGCAATGGCAAAAGGTCATTTTGTTTGATGAGTTCAGATTGACCCTGTTCCAGAGTGATGAACACATCAGTGAGGAAGAGGAGGATGAAGTAATTACCCATCATGCCTAGTGCTGACAGGACAAGCTGTGGTGTGATTGGAGTTGATTTACTGTAGTTGGTTAGATCTAGATTAAACGTTATGAGTCCAAAATATGAATATATTTGAATAATATATGAATATGAATAAAATGACTGTTGTAGCTGTGTATAAAGTTACTAATGCCACTGTGAATGTTTTAATCAAAGTTAAAGGCGGTTCAGTGAAATATTAAAATGTGATCCTTTTTTTTAGCCAGGTTTTGTATATTTAAGTAAAAAAAAAAAGAATCACATCAAAATGTGAAATATTTATCTGTAATAGTGTTGCTGTAGTGATATTCTTAGACTGAAGTTTTTATAACAAATATTGTGTGACAAAATATTAGGATTTGGTGGGTTATGTGAATGCAGTACATCCTTATGTGCAATTAAATGACAAAACATTATTAGATTCAACTATTGAATTATAAAACCCTGTAGAGATACTAAATGAAGAGCTATTTAGTGGCTGAAAGATCCACCTCTTATTGCTTTGCTGAGCCAAATGTTCTGGCTCACTAAAACGAGATGGGATTCCCATCAGTAGCTCTAATGCACTGGACTCACTGAGTGAAAATAGAGCAGTGGTTGGATGGCACGCTTCTATGTCCAGTCTGTTTCGGTTTTATTTAGAGCAAATATGAGCCCAAAGACTTGAAATGCAAATAATTAGAAATTGCACATGCTCTATTATTCTATTTCTAAAGGCTCTGTTTACACATAGTAAAAAGCCTCGCAACAGATGTGTAATTTCAAGTGAGCGAAAATGAATCTAATAAAGCTATGTTTTCATCTCAGTGGGGGCACACTCCAACCCCTAGTATTTAGTGTGATTGTCGGGCTCCCTACTTTGTGTAACAGTTAACAGGCTGTCTGATTCCTATTTAAGAGCTCATTTAAGTCTTGCTTGCTAGCTTCTGACAGCCCAGGCATTTATCACATGGTGCCACATTCTAATAGAATTCTATTCAGAACAGATTATACCCAGGCTTTCTGATGATAATTTCACCATCTTTGAGAGCAGAGCCTCTTTCCTCCGTTCTCCTCTCCAGTCAGTATGGTTCAGAGATTCCTTCACAGATTGTGTTTCTTCATCACATTTTCCCAGAGGGGTTTCTCTGATTTGTTTCCCATCAGAATTGTACTGTTACCTGGATATCACCTCTACATGCCAACTGGACAGATGGCCTCTTATCTTGGCCATAACGCCATGTGTGTCAGAGCTCCATGCTCTACTTTTTACAGCTCATTTACAGCGTACTACAGCCTGTGTCACACCACAACCAGCATGAGGCAGTTTAATGTGGCATTCTTAATGCTTGGCTCAATATGTATGCGTTTTGAAATTCTTTTATAAATACTAAACTGGGATTTGTGGTCAGTATCCCTGCATCCCTCAGTAGTAGAGGCTGGTAATGTTGTTGCCCACAGGGTGTTTACATACTGCCTCGCTTCAGTCAAACACCATGCGCAATGCAACAGCATATGGTACGCTGTATATAGCGCAAGGTTGTCCAAACAGATCTCAGAGGGTTACCAGGCCGCAGAGTCTAGAGTACAGTTAGATTAGTCACAATTCAAACTATTTCACAGATCTGTGGCATGTAAATGATTCAGTTATGCGGTCTTGCCAGCAGCATCTTTGAAACACCAACGTGGGCACATTTGGCATCCAAACACAAAAAAATCTAAACGGCAAACTACAGAGAGACATCCAAACTAATCAGAAGCCAAAAGAAAAGAGGCTGGTGGCATTTCATATGTTTACTAATGAGTCAAAATGTCTTATTCTTCCTGTTTCAAAGTCTGTTTGTGCTACATCAGCTATGCATGTGTTGACTCAGCACTCCAAATGAAGTATTACAAACATCAGTGAATGCTCTAATGTTGTTTAGAAACCAACAGAAGTATTAATATAAAAAAAAAAAAAACCCAACCATGTTGTGACAGAGGAGTGGGTAAACTCAGGGTCTTTCTAAACAGATATTTTATTTGTTCTGTTATTTGTTCTCTGCATGACAACACAGAAATGACCGTTGTTTCTGAGGGACCTAAAACTGCAAACACTACATAAAACTACTGGACAAAGCAGACACCGAGCCTTTAATCTGTTATAAAAATGAGCAGCTAATTAAGTGTACACTTAATTTACTCAAATTGCTGGTTCAGTGTTGTCTTTGAATGATGGTTCGGTCCAGAGCTCTCAAAAGTATCTGTACTGGCCTCAATCTACTGTGGGTAATATTCAGATTTTTACACCTGCAGTTAATGATTCAGGTTCAAGGTTATTAACATTTCTTTACAATAAATGACACATGCTTTCTCCATCCGCATGGATACACAAACCGGAATTTTAAATCAGAAGAGTTTTAAGAGAGAGAGACCCAAATGTAGAAGGAAAATACACATAATAACATCGCTGTGGACGGAGCATCTATGACTCCATCTGTATGTTCATTTACACATTTAGAGAAGAATTACTGTATTATGATATATACAATAACCAGGACAAAAATTGTATATACCATGATAGAAAATTTTGCCCATATTACTCATCCCTGAATGTGTGAATTAAATATTTCTGAAGAGGACTTATAATATATTCTAATCAGCTTTTATACACTCTGCAAAGTAGTTACACTGAGACTGAATATGCTTTTCTATTATGAGAAAACATTAAGCATTTACAAATGTCTTTATTCTTGGATCAATATCTATATGTGATATTATGTTTTTGTTGTTTTGTACCTTGATGCAATATAATTTTCCTCAAAGACACTGTCAAAGTGTCCTGCATGGAGGACAATGGGGTCTGAAACCACTCACTCTCCTAAATGCCTTAATGTTCACTTCATTTATTTCCCTCCAGCAACAGGCTGCTGTGGTTAACTATCACCATTTGTAATAATTTAAAATTTTATTCTGGTTCTTGACAAACATCTGTGTATGTGAACGTGGTGTATAATAGGAAGGTTGGCTGCCTGTGTTTGCAGTGATACTAGTGACTCAGTTAGCAGATTTCTCTCCAGGCTTGGCCCCTGCAGACGGTAACAGCTGTCTTCTTCACAGCGACCCAGTGGTCATTTGAAAACAGCCACCTGTCTCTTAAAAACTCCAGGGATTGCCTCAATGGATTGTCCACTTCTGGTTTGTGTGGATTATGGTATTAGTTTAACAAGGAAACATGGAGAGAAATCTGGAGGAGGCAGATCCCACTGTCATTCAATTAATGCAAGAGCCAATGACAAAAAAGGTTTGTGTCTTTGTAGGAACTAACCCTGATAAGTCTAACAGCAGAAAGAGGGAGTGGGTATGGTATGTTGCTGTAGAAATTACTGCTATCTGGCTCCCACAGCCAGATGAGCATGCAGTGACAGTGCACCCTGAGAGTGTCTTATCACCGAGGCATGTGGGAAGATAAATGAGAGAATCCACACTCTTAGAAATTAATTGCAGTCTGCAGTAATAACCTTTCTGCAGGCAGGCACTGTGGGAAGCTGTGGGAGCACAGGGGAGCCCTTTTAGCAGGCTGGGGGATTCTTAAGGTGCCTTAGGGGGCGATCCCACAACCAGCAGCAAATGGCTTTGGTCGCACATGCTGATGGGTGCTGAGACAGGCCAGCTGTTCAGTCTACTTGGCAGCAAAGCATCTCTAAAGTAGAGCATCAGACAAGTGGAGGGTAGTACTGAGCCAGGAGCCCCTTTCATTTAACAGCTACTCAGATTAACTGCATTAGTCATGTACCCAATTTTGGGCCGTTTAAAAAGTCTTTTTAGCAGTTAAAATTTGGGTGGAAAAGCACTCTTTTTGTTACTCATCCCCAGGTTTGTCAAGTGTTTAATTTATCCCCATTTGTTTTTTTTTTTCTTTTTTGAAGTTGTAGCATCACACTCCAATTACATCAGCTAATCTCTTCACATATGCGATGCCCTTTCACTCCCACTCTCCATCTTTCTTTTTTTGGGAGGGGTCTCGTGAGCCGGTAGCTCCATTACCTGGGTGTCATCCTTTCCCATGCTTTCATGGCAGCCTGGCAGCTCAGCTCATTATCGCCCACGCTGAGCCCACAGAGGGCAAGGCACCGAGGAACACAGCTCGGCCTTTACAGCCAGCTGTCAGAGCATTTCCTCTGTGGGAACTGGGGAGGCTGGGATTCCTGTCTTCACAAGCCCTTCTCAGACATGGGATAGACTAGGTAACATTTCTGGCTTTATCAAACACTTCAAGAAACTGCTTTTTTGTCCTTCAGACCAAAAGTCCTTCAACCTGAACAACCAAATGTGTAATTTGTCAATCCCTTCTTCTACGACATATATCAGCCTTTGATGGATTAGTACCCTACAGGCAGCAGGAGAAACTGCACAACAGGGCTGATGTGGACAACAGGAGACATGACAAAATACCACAGATATCATTAAAATGTATAAAAAAAAGTCTTATATTAAGACTTTGACAATGCCACAGGCAAGGTGTGGTTTGATTTAAGCACTGAAACAACTTGGTAAGGTTAAGTTCAGCTCATATAGGGATGTTAAGAATGTTACACTCCAGTTAGCAGCACATCACAAACATTCAGTGGGTCTACTCAGTTTAGAAGTAAAGATGTTTATTTTCAGTCTGCCTCTGTCCTTTATTACAACACTTAAAAGTATAAGTGGTACAGACTCTAATGCTTGGTTTACTGAAGCGAATTATGGACTTGTTTTTAACTCAGTCTCATTCAGCCATAGGTCTCCATTAAAGTTTTAGCCACAACTTTATTCAGACATTAAAGAGCATTTAAAGAAAGTGTTTGTTGAATTTATTACTTCTGCCAAGGAGGTTATGTTTTCATCTAGGTTTGTCTGTTTGTCTGTTAGTAAGATAACTCAAAACGTTGTAGAAGGATTTTGATGAAATTTTCAGGAAATGTTGATACTGGCACAAGGAACAAATGATTAAATTTTGGGGGGCTGATCTGCCTTGGTGGAGGTCTGCGCTCTCAGAGTGCTTTTCTAGTTTTAGACTGTTTTAAGTATGATTTGATGAGGTTTGTCTAATCATTTCTTATTTCGTATTAGAAGGAATTGAGTCTGAACTCTAAATATAAAGAATGAATAGTCAATCAAATGTCAAAAAATGCAAAAGGAAGAAAATATAGTACTTTTACTTCACTACGTTTAGCTTTTTTACTGGGTGCTTTACAATCATTTATCATACAAAATTTATGAGAGCTGTTACAATACGTTTCAGATTTTGCTGCAGAAGTAAAGCTAAAAACTGTGAAAACTCATCAGAAATGATTGGTGTGAGTAAAAAAAATATATCATTTTAGGGCTCTGGCATTTTAAATGGGCAAATTCTCAGCTTTGAGTACTTTTAGTAATTTTGCTCATTTAGGGTAGTGGCTGGAAAACAGTATTGTGATTGTTTTCTGAGTTTTTTAAAGGGCTTAATTTGGTTAGTGCAGACATGTTGAAACCATTCATACACTCATGGCTACACAATCACCTTTCAAGTTTTTAGATACTTATTTAGAAGCAAGGCAAAGACAAAAAGATATTAGATATTATAATACATTTATGTCACATTGACACATAAATACTCGTTACAACCAACTGGTTTTAACAACAGGTAATGGACATATTATAACACGGAGAAGGTAATGTTTGCCTGGGAAAAAAGTAAATTTTTCTGAATCAGAATTTTTGTACTTGTTCATCAAAATGCAGTGTATAGAATCAAAATACTAATTGTGATATTGATGTGTATTTTAATGTGGTAGCTGCCAAAAAAAAAAACATGCACAAAGCAAATCAACCAATCACAGCAGAGTGCAAATTGAGATGGTCCATTCTAACACGAACCTTTAAATCCCTGCTTCCTGCTTTTCTTGATATACATGTACATAAGAAGAATTTAATCCTCCCTTCAGCTAGAACTATGCTGCGTAATGAGCTTAATATACTCATTTATATACTCACTAATATTCCACCAGCTTAACTGTGGTGTAAACAGCTCTAATATGTTAATAAACCCAAGCTTTAAATTTTCCCCTCTATAGTATAAATCATGCTACACACAGCCATCAGCGGCGCGTCATCTTTACTCACCTTCTCCTGGTACTGCCGTCGAGATGAGTCTAGAGACTGGATCAGCGCGGTGGCGTGGCCCACAAACATGGCATAGCAGGTAGCACCCACAATCATGCTGAGGATGGTCAGCCACACGTCTGTCATGCCCACCGGGGGGTACATGCCGTACCCAATACAGAGCATGTGGCTCATAGCTTTGAAAAGTGCGTAGGAGTACTGCTGTCCCCATGTGTCATTCTGGACAAGAGACGAGAAAGAGGAGACGGGTGACTTAAGGTGAGTGCACCAGGAAAGTGTGTGTTTGATAGGATGTTGAGAGCACATAAAAGGTCAACGAGCACCCACACGCACACATGCAATTACTTAAGACGAAGCCAAGCGGCAGATGTCCGCTTTAAACTGTCTTTGTTCAATACCGAGCACTTGGCAGAGTAAAACATACTTTTCAATATGCAAACATTTGGAGCAAGCAGACATTTGGGCAGCAGCCTAAAACAGAGCCCTGAGAATGTGCGGATGAAGCGTGAGACACTAGAGGCTTGCATGACAGAAAGTAGGTCAGCTATTTAGAAAAATGTGATTTCACTGTGAGTTTTCACATTTATAGATAAATTGCCCCTTTCCTTTAGATCCCGGTGGTAGTTCATAGCAAATCAATATCAACTCTCTCCTAGGGGTGACGTGTCCAAATTGCTTTCAAACTCATTTCCACGGCAGAAAAGCCTGAGAGATAGTGATTTTATTAGCGACCTCCTGAAAAGGTAAGGAGTGATGACCTAGCAAGATAATGGGACAGCTACTGTAAAAGAAGACCAAAATACTCCCTAATGATTCCAATCAGAGCCGAACCAAGCATGACTGAGTCTATCAATGCTAACAACTTCTTTGTCTAGCAGGTAATGTGATGTAAATATGAGGTGCCTTCTGTCAGAGAGGTACCTGCCCCAGGGCTGGAATTAATTCAGAAAGATATATTTGTTATTCTGTCATACTGAGAATCATTCTTCTAAGTAATGCAATTAATTAGACAGTGTTTACTCAGAGAAAGAAAACAAACTCCATTTTGATGTTAATGAGAGGCTACATTCCTCACACGGGATTTTAAACTAAGTACATTATGAGTGCTCAGAACTCAGGGCCGGTGCATATGGAGAGCAGAGGAAGAAGCCAGTGCAGCTTCTAGGAACAGTTTGTGGACACAGACCTCTGAAAACCTCTGCAACTACACACAGCCTGGCCTAATATTCCCCTGAACCACCTCTAGCTTTGATTATGGCATGGATTTTTTTTCCTGAATTTTTTGGTTGCACAATTTTGCAGAACCAAAACCTGACCAACTGAAACCACCCCAGATCATCCTATATGCACTAGGCCTGATGGGTAATCACTTCATCCACCTCTCTTCTCACACTGATGCGCTCATCACAAAGGAAGAGGGTAAATCTGGATTCATTAGACCACATAACCTTTCTATATTGCTCCATATTCCTATCTTTATGCTCTAATTATCCGATAGAAGGCTTTTACTGTACCTTTTTGCGGAGTTAAATTCATATGGGAAATTTTTTTTAGGACCATCTTTTAAACTAATTAAGATAAATGTCTCATCACACTTTGGATAGACTATTATGCCTTCCTATCTTTCTCGGGGCTTTGCATATTATGCAGCATTGTTGCATTTTCAATGTGCATAGTATTAAAATACTGTATGCATGAAATAAAGAATCAGATGAATACCTTCACAAAAATATACTATAAACTATGTCAAGTGATATATAACAGTGAACTGAAGATGTGAGAGACTTTTCAGTTGAAGGGGGTTATGAATATTCTTTCCCACTGGTCAATGTACACTATAAATTTTAACACATTCTAGTTTAACTCACATAAGTCAAGCCTTTTAAACAGCTATACCTCATACTGATTTACAAAGCTACAGAATAAGACATCAAATCTAATCTAATCTAATCCTAATCCATGCATACTGTACCTTAATGATGAACCACAGTTTACATTATGTTGCCTGACAGTTCATCCTTATGTAACATAACATAATCCCCTTGTAACTTGACTCTATGCATATCAAACTGGTGTTAACTGTAGTACTAATCACAGCGCTGCCTTGTATTTAAAAGGCTGCTTGTTTGATCCCCAGTGCTGCCACTTCTCTGTGCTGAAGGGTCTCAGAGCAGGACCACTATGTCTAGGTACAGTCGTGCTCATAAGTTTACATACCCTGTCTGAATATGCATGGGATGGTCTTGAATATTTCAACCTGGCAATGACCCAAAACATAAGGCCAAGTCCACCTGTCATTGGCTACAGCAGAAAAAAGTGAAGGTGAAGGAGTGTCCAT
>JAPTYQ010000018.1:44647015-44658097 GCA_029814465.1 Ostorhinchus cyanosoma
TTAATTTGTTACATCACGACATTTGCACACATAAGATCAAGACATTTCTCAGTGTACGACATAATTGTCTGTCAGCAGCAGTAGTTGTAGTAAAAACTGAAAATATGTCCAAACTTTGAGCCGATTACCTAAAATATTCAGTTGTTGAATTTATTAATGAACACAAGTGGTTGAACGGGACAGAGCAGCACGGTCAACAACCTGGAGGGGGTGTGGTCATTTGTATTTAAAGGGCCAGCGCTCAAAACCACCTTTCTTGTTTCATTCCTAAGAAATAGGGTTGAAGATGGACCTGTGGAGTTGAATTAATGAAAAATTCAGACCCAAGTAGAGCATTTACAGCTTATGTAGACCACAGGGAAATGTTTGAAAATGTATAATTCCATCTAAAAAAGCAAAATATCACTCCTTTAAAGGAACAAAGCATCAAGACTCAGGCCCAGAGAAGCTCCAGAACATTGGAAACGCTGTGAAAGACAAGAAGCAGATGAGCTCGCACCTAAGTTGATTGGGTCCGTCGAGTTCACTGTACTGATGAAGGGAGTCCTGACATCTTATTGTCTAGAGAGCAGAGCCATAGGTCCACTTTGCTCTCCAGTGGGTGACCAGGGACAGCAGAAACATGTTGTCACCCTTAGAGTGCCTCTAACTACACGATAAGCCTCTCTCATTCTCCTCACTGTGCCAGCCAGCTACCTGAAAGGGACTGTCGATCCACCACAAACACACCAACACACACACAGACTTCTGAGCCTATATTTAAATTGAGTAGGGGACCAGAGATTGAAAAAAAAAAAAAGGAGCGTACATATACAAATGATTATTTTCATTAATTTTTAATCTGTGGATTATTTTCTCAATTAGATGTTCCGTCTATAAAGATAACATCCTCAAATCGGTCTTTTGTCCATGATTTAAAGATGTTCAGTTTGTTGTCATGGAGGAGTAAACAGGAGCACTAACATATTACCATTTTTTTTTTACTCTAGCAGATTAATCACTTATCAAAATAGTATTTAATTTAATAGTCAACAACTACTCGTATAATCAATGAATTGAAGTAGCTGTAATAGATACACAGGGTTTGTGTTTGTGCACCATTGCATTATCACTGAACATTCAGTATCCCTCTGACTCCAATTCAACCACTCACAAACTTATATTTTGCATTCTGTTTAAAAACCCTGACTAATTTGCACTACAATAATATATAAATAAACATATTTCTAATAGACTGGATCTCGTACATATCCACACACTGTATAAAACTACACATTACAATATAAATCCACTGTAAATCTCAGCCCATTGTTGTCGATTCAGAAAAAAAACAAACATCTTGTCTCTAGTCGAACATTTGTCTATATTAAGTCTATGTTCAAGAGTGATTGGGTTCATGTTGAAATTGTATGTCGTGAGCAAAGAAAAACCAAAGCCAAATTCCTTGTACGTGTTCACATACTTGACCAATAAATCTGATCCTGATGATTGCATGTGCAAATTACATTTATTTACATTTTCCTTGTCCTTTCCTTGTCTCTATATTGGCTACTGTACTGACAGAGCGATGGCACTGCATGCAAGTAAATCATGTCATGTCAGATACAAGTGGCAGACAGCATTTAATAGTGCTTCCCTTCAGTCTGCGCCATGCTGACTGAATGGGAACAGCAGATGAATAGTTGATGCTCCAATACTACACTACCCCTATTTCACCGCTGCAGATTTAGATATGCTTTCAGGATTTTATTTGCAGAAGTACCAATTCATAATATGGTTTAGTAATCTGGATGTGTAAGGTAAGAGGAGAGTACGACCGCCCTCATGTCTTAAGTATAAACGGGGTTTTTGTTGAGTCACCCAGGGTCATTTTAATCTGTGCAAACATACTGGATTCTACTGTTGTTTAAGGGAGTGTCTCCAGGCTCTTAAATAATCTGAACAAGAGCAACTACAAGTAAGAAACAGCTGATACTACATGAAAACGAGGATACATATTTAATGTTTTGCCTGGTCAGCGTAGTTTAATTTTGTAAATATGAATTCCACAGATGCATTCAGCAGCACAGTCAAGAAAAAAATTGGAATATTGGAAATTTATAAGAGGTGTGATGTGAATAAGTGACTGTAAACATGATTTGGTACTAAAGCAGTATCCAGGGAAAGTCTAGTCAAATAGGAGAAACAATAGGCTGTGGATTCCCAGTTTGTCAACAAATAGCACCTGTTGCAAATCTGATTTTATTATACTTCCTAATTTCCCTTTTCCTGTTTTTCTTAAATGTGACACAGGCCTGTATTTTAGAAATGGATGTTATGAAGCTGACAAGACAAAACATGAAATATATCGTTCCTACAATGACATAAAACTGAAACTATATTAAATATTGTTGCATTATGTTTTAATTTGTATTTCACTAGTCAACTCTTTATTTGGGACAATTGAAACCACTAAGAAGAAGTGTTAATCTATGACCTGATGCACAGTATATGTCTGTGGAAATCTAGTGAAGCAGATTCCTTATCATTAGTTTAACTGTGCTTAGAGAGTTAACGTCATGCATTTGTGCTCCTTGTGATGAGAGTTTTTGAAAATTTGGTTACCGCTCCTCAGCTTTTCCATTTAACCCTGAATAAATGATGGAATGAATCAATCAAAATTTAGGATCAAAGCTCTCGTAAGGAAAAAAAATCCATTCGCTTTACACAAATTACACTGAGCCACAGGGAGAAGTCAATCTATGATTAGGCCTTATTATGCTAAATAAAAACACAGCACGTTGGGGGGAGAAAAAAAAAACCCTATGCCATGCCCATAAAGTGTCTATAAGCGAGGGGGGAAAGGTTAAAAGGGTTAAACCTATTTTTGTTGTCACCCGCTCCAATGAACTGTCATAATGGTGCTGTCTTTGCTAAGCATAGCCAGAAGGCACACTGCAAGCACATCACTGACACTGGGGCTGTGCAGTCGCAGGTGGCTATATTTAGGTGAGGCACGCTGTTTTAGGTGAAGCTAAGAAGATTTCATCAGAGGTAGAGGCAAATCTCCCCAACCTTAGGCGAAAGGAAAACAGAGGCATTTACTAAAAACCTATCGAGGGGAGAGGAGAAGCAAAATCAACTGAAAGGAGTCATCCTTACCTAACTCAGCTAAGAGAATGCAATAAATAAGATTACACGAAGCTCAATGGTAGGACATCAAGGTAAGAGGACAGGGTATGATTCTTTTTTATCCTCCTGTAAAGCTCTGTCTAGGACTGTTATTCAACACAGCAACAAAGAGAAAGACAATGCCACATCCACAGCGGTGGAAAAGAGGTACAAAGAGAACACAAGTCTGACCTCTTTTGAATAGGCACTAACAAATACAACCAAAGGGGGTGCACAACCACTTGAATTTAAATAAGTGTTTTGTTAAGCTTGCTGTAATAACACACAAGACTGCACAAGGCACTCACTACACCTTTACTGTTTTTGTAGTTTTCTTTTTATTGCATAATGGTGGTCATTATATAATACAACAAAATGCCTAGAATCATCTTACGAGACCTGTGTAAACGCACTAGTGTCATCCCCAGACATTCAAAGAATCTCTCCACATTCTTTCATTGAAATAGACACAGCTGAAAGTTGTTCTGAAGTTTGAATGGCTTAGAAGTGTGCACTTAAGAGCTCTGATTAAATAATGAAATCACCAAAGCCACTTTGCAAACTCGCCAGATGCAATCAGGAAGCCCACTGAGAAGAATGCTGAGAAGCAGCAAACCATGAGCTGGATTCACAAAAGGAGTGTGCAGCTTTGGTAGCCATTAAAGTGGTGCAAATGAGACAAAGAATATGGCATGTAATTCACAAAGCACTGAAGGGTAGAATTTACCGTGAAGTACGCTGCCAAGCAAATGGCGCCACAGTGGGCCTATGTCATTTACATGGATATAAATGAAGAAATATTGATACATTCAGCACAAATCTGTCAGTTTCCATGCAATAGAAAGGACTAGTCACAAGAACATGTCTAATATGAAAAAGACCAGTGCTAATTTCCTCTCACAGTTAGGTTGATTCCATTAATATCTTCAGAAATGTAATCATAACAAACTCACTTTTCTCTCAGTCTCTCACTTTGTCGTTCCATTTTTCTCCAGATGTTTCAGTTTCCCTATATTGAATAATACTGAATTAATATTAACAATATCAAGGGTAAAATCGTCAGTCAGATATAGCAGTTTATCTCTGACTTTCATTTACTTAAAAAAGTGCCAATGGAGATCAGGCTGCTTTACTCCAAACATTTCCTCACCTGGAATATTTATTGCTATCAGATCCTGACCAATCTGGTGTCCATGAATTTACATTTGCTGTTCCATGATTAAAGCACAGCTTCTTTTGGATTTTGGAGATGCACTAATGGTTTCACTTACTGTGTGACACTGCAAAGTTCTGTGAACATAACTATGGGCTGTATGCACTGCTCCACTACTTCCTGGACTTAAGGCAGCTCCTTTGTTTCCTGTCTTTCATTATTGGACGCACTGATTAATCCAGGTGTGTCTGACCACAGTGGTCACAGCAAGTATAGCAAACACACCTGGAGTAATCAGTGTGGTCAATGATGAAGGACAGGAAATAAAGGAGCTGCTTTCATTTCAGGAAGTAATGGGGCTGTGTATGAAACCCATTAAGGGGCTGTTTCTCAATACCATGAACACAGAGTACGGTATTGCAGACTTGGGGAGTCTAGTCTTAGTAGGAATGGTCTCAGAGAATGGACTTCCTAGGAACACAAGTCTCTCTGTAATTGGAACAGCTGTGTACTTGTGAACTTTACTCCCTGTCTCTGCTGTATTTCTGTGATCTGCTCCCTAATGTATTTCCCTCAAATCACCACAGTGTCATTCGATTTGATTTCAATACATTTGTACCAGTATTTACATGTCATTTATACATTTTGTATATTTTTCAAAACTCTAATACATTTCGTCAGTTCAGCTGGGCACAGAGGCCTGGTCAAGCCAGCAGGGTAACGACCATCCAGCTCCCACCTGAAAGGCGGGCTCACAGCTGGGCCGGCACGAACTGCATCTTGGGAATTATTTGCCAGCCAAGTCTACACAAGTCATCAACCAGTGCATCCTTGGTTTAAGCTATCTGACAAGAACAACATCGGTGTATTCCATGTGTTCTTGGTTTATGCGAACTTGCAACTGGACCAGTATGTGACTGATGACGTTTTACGAGAACGGAAGAACAGACAAGAGCGCATATTGAGAAACGGCCATGGTGCAATCCTACGTTTCCACAGACCCCCTCCCTCAGACTAATTAATGAGAATCACCTGCCAGCACCACACCTGGAGCAGATCTCAATCAGACACCCATATGAGTGGGTCCACTGCTCCAGGGTGGTACTGGAACATTCTTTTGCAACATCTGTTCACCACAGCCATCCATAAACTCTCTTGGACTCTGAACATCATACACCTTCCCATCATGCTGTGAACTCAGACTGCTTTCACTCTTAGGTTTCATTGGTATTCATGTTCTCGTTTATTTTCTGTTTAATAAATCACTTCACTCCTTCAGCACCGTGTGTTTGAGTCCGTTCATTGTCACCATCATGACACACGGTTTCTGCAAAGTCCTAGATATATTCAGTGACACCTGAACGTTATTTTAACATTCGAACATTAAGTGATCACATTCATCATTAACAGCTGCAGCTTATTTAGACGCATATTTTAGCAGACTGTATTAAGATGCCAAATAGCAGAGATGCAAATTCACTGAGACATGGATTTTGGTTTGTGACTGTAGACAGATCTGCTCAATTCAATTTGAGTTTGAAACACTGGAAATTTCTACAAAGAACAAAAACATGGTGCAAAACTTTATGGTTCACATTTGCTCAAGAATACCATTAGTCCAAAAATCTTGTTAAAACACAACAGATTGGAGGCAAAAATGTAGAAAATTCAGTGTTATTAGCAACCATTATCCACTTTATTACAGTATGTCCATTTTATACAGTGATGTGATTTATTTCTGTACTGATTTCTTGGCCTGGCACCACTGGTGTCTATGCCCTTGACTGCATGGCCCCACAAAGTCATTCACATCACATAAACCGTTACCTATCTGGTCAGAGCTACAAAAGCAATACAAGGACAGTCTGCAGTCAGCAATATATCCATGAGGAAAAAACAGAGAGACAGCAAGCAGCAGACGTGTAGATGACAGTGCAGACCAAAAGCTCTGCAGCCACAGCCATCAGCATAGACTTATCCTACAAACATGTGCCAGTATCTGGACTTCAGCATTGTGGACTGCCATCCTGCCACTAATTGCATCTGTGCTTTATCATGATGCCTTGTTATCTCCTACAAGGTCCTTTGGGTCATGTCAAGGGGCACCCTGTCAGGCAGCTACAGAGTGTGGCGAAGGAAATACAGGCCGGTGCCAAAGCCTGATTAAAAAAAAAAAAAAACCTCTCCTTTCTCCCACCACCTCAATATTGGAAAGGAGAAAGAGCAAGAGAGGGTTATGTAGCAATGGGATTTCTTTTAACATAGATGTATGGTTAAGATAGTATTCTGTCTATAATACCCAGCGCTGGTCCCCCAGTACATCACATGCCCTTGCTCTTGTCTGCACCAGTACTGGACCATTATCACCGTCGCTTCATTTGCTGCAGTTGGCAAAGGAAGCTGCCACGTTGAAGCCTTTTCTATCCACCTCAAAATGATAATCTAAGGTCAAAGGGGAAGGAGAAAGTAAGCACCTGACAAGGAAAAAAATGAGGGAGAAAACATTAGGAGAAAATGAGTCATGATAAGACCAAGGGCAGAGACAAACAGCAGGCAGAGCACACTTTAAAGAAGATATCTACAGTGATCATTGTTATATTTTTTTTTACCCGTATTGCTCAAAAATTTTAACTCCAAAAAGTGTTAGGAAACATTAAAAAGCGAGACATTACAACCACTGAAACCCTCATGTAAAGCCCCTGTTAAAAAGATGGAGCAGCCGTTTACATGTAGCCAGGGATTTTTGAAAATGGAGATTTTTCTGTTTGTGCCTATTGTTTACATGACAACAACAGGCACGCACACTGAAAACGAAGGTTTCTAAAAACTCCAGCCAAAGTGGAGATTTCTACAAATCTCTGTTTTTGAAAAAGAGGGAATTGCGAAAAACAGAGATTCTCGGACGGATGTCAGAGTTTAAGGGAAATATGCTAACAAGTTCACATGTGATGATACTGTTTAGAGGAAGAGGATGGAACTGATAAATGAAGTTACAAGTATTAAATGAGAAAATAAGGAAGTTTAGTAGCAAATGTTAGCATCTTAGCTAATTAGCGCCCGCTACATTTGATTAACAGGATCTTCGTGCATTTACTTGATATAAAATAAGGCTTTTATGCTACATTTTAAAACTAGATCTCCATAGGCTCATAGTGGAAGTGACGTTTCATTGTGATTCTTTTCAGGATTCTGATTGGTTAACGATACTCCCACTACACTGCCATCTACAGGCCTGGCATGCTCTTGACAGTACAGATATATGTGTCTGTATAAATACAGTTTTCTGAAAACAATCATGTCTGCACAAGGTTTTTTTTCTTAAACGGAGAGGAGTAAATCTCCATTTTCAAAAATGCCTGGTTACGTATAAACATAGCCTAAGTACTAAATCCGAAAATAGATACAATTATAGTGACGAGACTTCTTTTTGTTGTTTTCAAGAGCAAGCAAAAGAGAAGGCTCACATGACTGTCAAACCAAAAGGGTCAGGTTTGTCATGTGTGCTAGATCAATATGTGGTAAACAGAGTCACAAATGTGATTTATTCACTCTACTATTGCTGTCGCCTCCCTATTGAATGAAACCTTGGGTAACCTTTATTTGTATGACAAAACCAGTGTGTAGAAAAAAGGGCATGCTACCAAGAGATACTGACAATAAATCAGGAGTCTCCCCTATAGCACAGAAGACGAAACGATTCGTCTCTCACAACTGCATGTCTTATAATCTAGCCATTTGTCCGAGTCTTCTAGACGCACAGCATGTGGCAGGGCCAGGCCAAACACATTGATCCAAGGAAGTATTTCCTGTGAATCATGGCAGCCACACACAGAGTTCTTTATTCAGTGCACTGGGCTCTGGTTCTCTGAGTGGAAACCCTACTGTTTCCAAAGCACTTTAGCCTGCTATACATTCTGACAGAGTGAACTCCAGAGAGGTCCTCTAAGGACCACTAAGGTCATCCTTCTGCCATATCTGTTCTTTACAGATGACTGGTGAGAGCGATATTAGCAATGGAAGGATGGCAATGAAGAATGAATTAATTTAGCCTGTGTGAATAATCATTAACAGACACTGAAGATACTGTGTATGAAACTCATTGTTCGTGAGCATCACAATGCTATTAATCTTTTCTTACAACCGTATTGATTATATCGATAAATATTAATAAATGGTTTGGGCTAAACTGTAAAACACAAATTATACAATGAGAGGTTCTAGACTGGGGTGGTAGATGAGCTTTTTTTTGTATTTTTGCATATGGTCCCTAATCCCAACCCCTTTCCCATATATATTTACATAAGCTCCAGTAGGAAATGAACACACCACTTTCTTTCAAAGAAGCTGTAAATTATCCTCAAGGCAAACAGATGGGTGGTTACCCAAGTAAAGACATCCACACAAATACTTGTACCAAACACAAATGTAAATGTGGTGACTGCCTAAAGTAATGAGAGGTCAGTTAAAATTGCATTTAAAACACACTCAGTATGTCCATTTTTTATAAGTGCAGATTGACAAGTTATTAATGTTCACAATAAAATCCATAAACATACATTCTGCATGACTTAACTCAGCATTTGACTGACATGACTAATTTGCATTTTTATTCACATTACTATTACTGCCACAAAAAACCTTAAACATTAACTCAGAAAACAGTGTAAGACACCACAGACAGGCAATCACGTGAAATGGATGAATTCATTTCTCTCTAATAATTGTTCAACAAAATATAAACCAAACTGTAGACCTAATTATTGTAAGATATTTTAACACAGAAATCTGCATTTTGTATGGTTAAAAGCTGTAACAGAGTTGAAAATGCTAATAACAGTTTTGTTTTTGCCATGTATATGCCAAAATTCTGCCCATTCACAATGACAATGAAGTCAAAATGGAATGATTTCTCCAACTGTGTACGGAGCCACTATTCTTCATACACAAGGATTCATGGTTCAAATTCAGGGATGCACCTTCCTAGCAAAGACACAAAGCCCCTACATAGTTGACCACAAAGATATGCACTTTAACGTATAGATGTGCAGTGTGTTAGTCTCTAATTTATCTTAATTCAGCATGAGGCTATAGGGGGAAAAGTCGACACAAGTCAACTAATTAATGCAATCTGCTGTCATTAATGTGATTTATTACACTGAAATGTTTGACTTTGAAACCTATCAAGACATGGCTGTCCACAGAAGTCACCCATGACCTAAAATAATTATCCGTGCTACATACTTGTGTTTTGTCCTACGTTTAAAGACCTTGCCTGTATAAGTAGCTGCCTTTATAATTGTTAGTGACTCACGTTAAGTTTAAAGTGCTTTCTAATAAGACCTGTCTCATATTGGGTCCACCCCCTGGAGCAACACATCAGTGCGAGTTTCACATCTTGGCCATTTCCTATCTAGGCTGATAGGAAAAAAGCAATCCAATTTCAGAGAGACAAGGGGTGTGAGAATCCACCTGGGACACAGGCAAGGCTGAAAAGGTCAACCTGTGTGTACTAGATATAGCAGAAGGAATGTGAGGAGGAATGAGGAGGCCTGAGCTGCACTGTGCATACAGAGGTCAACATCAGCAATTTGTGCTTTGGTCGCTGTACAAAATATGCAAAAACACCATAAGATCATTTGCATAATATCCGAATGTGTTCTTGCATCACTGTAAACACGCACATCTCTAAGATAAGGCTTTAAACACATTTTAGCATCAACAGTTAAACAGTGTAAAAGATCAAACTTTAATCTGTCTGGCCACTTTGTGTGTCATGCTAAAAACAATGGTACTCCAAGCTGCCTCATTAATGTGTTTATCTGTCAGTGCATTCTCAGGATTAACACATTCCAGCCATCTGGCTGCATCTAAATGAACATAAACCAAGCAAAGTAGTTGCAAACCCTACTTCACCCAGGTCTCTATGTGAATAAAATGCTTGGAGACTATGGATCAACGACGTCAGAAAGAAATGGAGATATTCTTAGCTGTGCAATTGGAATTAATCATTTCAATCGGTCTGACAACTGCTATAAAATAAACAAATATGTGCTTTTTGTTTGATTGCAATCAAGTGATACCTGTTTTTGATTTTTTTGTTTCTATGCAGTTCATTGAAGAAATTTCTCAGTTACACACAGCAGGTTAGTTTCAAACCTCAGAGCCTGTTATTGAAGGAATTTTAACTGTTTGTCATTAAGTGAAGATGCAACTCTGAAACTTTACAGTACAATTATTCAAGGTGAACCATAAGTTTTTGCCCATCGTTGAAGGTTTATGACTACATTATCATTTGGATGGTTTTTTAGAACTGTTACAATTAAATGGAATAAATCTAAGAAAAAACAAACTTGTATGTGTCAAACAAGCTAGTACTTGTAGTACTACTATGACAGGTACTAATTAGGTTGAACATTGTTCTCACAACTACAAACTGAGACTGATTAAACCTTTTGGTTGATTTAGATAGGACTGTCACAGCAAAAGATAGCACCAATACTGGACCGCAGCGATAATTAGGCTAGTCCACTGGAAGTACTCAGAAATAAAATAATATCTCAAAATATAAAACTGTCCCACATAAATGTTTTGAAGTTAATTTGATGTTCAGTTCTACATGCATAGATTTATTTCCATTTAATGTTAGCTGAATCAGATTTCATTATTTAGTTTTAGGGGGTTTTTTTGTTTTGTTTTTCATTTTGATTAGATGATCATCTCAACAGATGTTGAGTTTTAATTAAGTGAAAAACTGTTAATGTCATATATGAATATACATT
>JAPTYQ010000018.1:44698391-44726792 GCA_029814465.1 Ostorhinchus cyanosoma
GTTACATACGAAACCTGGAATGAGACTAAGATTCATGAAAAACCTGCATGTCTGGAATAGAAAAACCACTAGGATCATCAAATTTAACACATTGTCTTCATTTATAGTCTATATGAGACCATTTACAGCCATGTTTTCTAGATCAAATGCACTGGCAGCTTTAATGTCCCAATTTTGGTCCTATTTTTGCCAGAATATTTGATTATAAATTCATAAATTTTGGGAGCGTTTAGAGCAAGAGTATGTTTTTTTTTTGTATTTATCTGAGGTCAACATTAGGTACATCCTGGGGGGAAATATGTCTAAATTTATCTTTAATTATTGGGTCTAAAAAGCTGGAAAAGTGCCAAGTACCAAAATGTACCCAGTTTCATAGAAGCACCCATTTATGAACTACAACTCCCATGGTTCTTAGGGATATTACAATTCTCATGAGGGCTATATCTGAATAATGATAAATGAAAGGTATGTTAACCTTATAATGTAAGTCTACTTTAATTTTTCAAGTAGTTGTACATTGAATACAAGTAATAGAAAAAACCTTTTTTAGCTTAAAATATAGACAGAAGAACACAGTACGACATTGTTCTCCGATAGAAAGATAGATTAGATGCAAAACTACATTGCCAAACAAAGACTGATGGTACTGTCTCCCAAGAGGGTCAGCCTAATATCTCTCAATAAAAACCACTGTTTGGGTGTACAGTAATTTTATGAGCATGGATCCTCCCTCCCCTCAATCCTTGAAATAGAGAATATCATTCTGGAAGAGATAAAAGCATTTTAATAAAATTCATAATGAGGTCACGGAAGACAGGGACCAGAACGATATGAGAGCCTCCAGATGTTCTCATTCAAAATAATTCCACAGTGAATTCCACAAAGAGAGCCTAAGAACCAAAGACAAATGTGTAAATTGGATCTGATTTATGAATAAACCCATAATGAAAATGCAACAAAAGGATATGAATTTAATAAATGAAGCCACTTGTCATGAAGCACTGCACAGATGTCAAAATGATTCATCGATAGCGAAGTGTTTTTTCCAAAAGGTGAGACTTGATGTTTTCAGACACAGGCTCTCTATTTAACTCTGCACAGCATCGGGAAGATAACTGTTCCTGCTTTTCCACTAATCCTCAAAATTACAATAATTCCTTCCATGCAATTAAGCAGGATAACGGAGAGGCCCGGAGTGAGCATTTTTCAGCTGCACATGGATAATGGAGCAGGAGGGGTTTCAGCTCTTTGGTGACATCACCCCACTCTAATTATGGTACACACGTGCTCCCTGAGCAGGGGCGTGGCCAAGCTCATTTGTGCCTTATCCTTACAGTATTATGCCAGTGAGTGACAGCGCAGCCCTCTGAGTGGCGCTAAAAGCAGACAGAAACCTCCATTTCACACTCCTCGCTGTGAATATTATTACTTGGTGTGTGCAAGGCAGAAGTTAGTGATGCTGTATGAATGTGAGCGTAATGTGTGAGGCGGAACAAGGTCAAAGCTGTCAAAAAGAATAAAAACTGTAAAAACCGCAAGGTCTCTTAAGACATCATTAAATCGACACCTTAATTACTGAATTTTAATATTTTATCAGTTGTTACAGAGATAGATCTTGTGATTGTGACTATTTCTTGTGTCACATATACAAACAGTCACATTTATTCTTGAAGAAAATATGAAGCTCCTTACATTATAAAAATTTGAGAAATAGGCACCAAATATGTATCTGTAGTGAGCTTAGTATCACAGACAATAAACTCTACTCCTGCCACAGAGATGGCTGGGACCGGTTTCAGAGCCTTAATCCTACAACATCACAGAACCCTCCATCTGTTGCCTCTGAGCTGAGTCCTGCAAGGATGAGTGTGCCAAGGACACTGTAGGCGAGGGATCTCAGTGAACTGCTGCCAGAAGCGCAATGCAAAGCTGCCTAGCATAGCAGTGGGCTTGCTACCTGGGTCACAAGCGATCTTTAACACCTCAAGAAAATGAAGAGAGCATTTAAGAAGGGGAGAAAATGCCCTGTTTAGACATTAAAATGGCACCTTTTTTTTTTTTTTTTTTTTTTTAAAGTTGAAATATTCAGCGTATGAATATTTTCTAGTCAACGGACACAGATTTATTTAAAAGACAAAAATATGCATCATCAGTGAACACTGGCCTCCTCTCAAGGGGACAGATAGCAAGCCTCAGCAGTCACAGGCCTGCAGTCCAGTGATGGCTCGGCACATGAGTTTGAATGGCGATGAGTTCCGTCATTCCACAATCCAGTGAAAGCACAACACACACGGTCATCACCCGTGTTATGCAATCAGGCGCCGCTTTAAGACAGCCACGGAATACGCGGCAGGGCATGCTCAGTATGCACCGACGCCATGCCACAGCAAATTGGCTTAAGCACTACACACAGGCAAGCTTCTCTTGAACAGGGTTTCACTTGCCCTTTCTTAGAGAAGATTCCTTATTCAAGTTGATGGCTTCACTGTCAGCTTGAATGAAACCAACAGAGTAGTTCTTTGGTTAGCTTCTCTGTATTTTTATGTAGATTATTAGCTACATGTGTCTGCATACAAAGAAAATAAGGTACATCTATTAATAATCAGTTATTGACAGTTTCCAAACATGTATAACTGCTCATCAGAATGCCTCTCAGTGGTGCATGCTTTAGCGAACATGTGCAGTGCCTGTCCATTTTGCTAGAGTGTTGTCTCAGTGAAAAGCCAAGAGTGACAGCAGCCTCAGGATTGCTCCCTGTCATCACCACTTCACAGGATCAATTCCAACATCTTTGTCAACAAGGACTCTCTTTACACAGCTTAAGGTGCTTAACTTTCTGAGACACCTGTATCTCATCATCTCTCGCTGAGGAAACAGACGACACAAAAGGGTCAAGTCATAGCTGTGGCTTATTTAACAATTTGGATAGAAACAGGACAGCGTCAGTTGTTAGACGTAAAGAGTTTTGACATTTGTGAAAAAAATGATGAGGAAAAAAAAGAACTGATCTTACCTTTTACTTCAATTGTTGCATTTGCATTTGGTGCCATGTTAAATGTGTACACACACATGTATTCTCCAGAATCATCTGCCCGGGGTTTAGTGATTCTGCAACAAAATACATAACATTAATTTCTTTATTTTAGAACTTTAATAACATCATCATTATAAATAGTCAAGCAAAGTCAGCCACATCTGCTGATGTGATGATTTAACTTTATTCATTAGTGTGGACTGCAGCAGTAATGGCTGGAAGGACCTATAAACCCATGGGAGGCGAATTGTTGGCTTTATGCTTTTATATTACAAAACAGCAGCTCTGGCTTCTGCAGAGAAAGGCACCACAGGCATTTTAGCTGAAATTTTCAGAGTATCGTTGATGTAATGTGACAAGGAAGTGACCAATTGGTCTTATCTTGTGGCTAGGGAGAGTCTGTGGTATGTCTACAGGGGTGACAGTAGCTTTGTGCTCCAATGGTTATAGTGTGTGACAGCAGGAAATAACAACTAGTTGGTACTCAAGGCTATGAAATAGCTTTGCATGTCTACTGAGGTGCAGGTGTAGTTGTTTTAATCACATGGATTGAACTGTAGTTAGTGTCACTGCTGCTCAGTCATGAAAATTCACTCAGTTGGAATCAGGTGATATTTTGTGAGAATTAGCACATTCTGAGGCTGTGGCTCGAAGACTTCAACCTGGAATACATGCCTTACTAGCACATGAGAACAAATTAATACTGTAGAAATTTGATAAAATATAGTTATGGGGTCTGATCAATTACTAGTTCTAATAGTCTCATTTTTATTTTTCTCATTTCTTTTTTCAATCTGACATGTGCTGAATGCATTCCCTCTCTGTAGTGATCACTGGTCTAAAGCATCATCCTGTTCAGTTCACAATCACACTAATTGCATGTATCATCCAACACATGAGCAAAGAACTTTATTCCACTGCTTATTTATATTTCTTCCGGTTGGATGTAAAAATTGTGAGTACATCATTACTGAATAGTTCCCTCTTTAAGCTTTTGATAGTCAGCTTAAAGACATTTCTGCACTGTATTGTGTTAGAGTGACACTAATATTTGAGCCCAAGGGTTTCATTTTCACAACATATACATATATATAGGTTCCAAATCTTTTGGTTTATTAATGACTGTTACCCTTGTCAACACTGGAAAAACTGCAGTGAGAGAGAAATTAATTTTCATAAATCAGAATCCAACAAATAAACCTTTCTAAAAGTTTGGAAAAGTGTGTATAATAGATTCAACTTGAAAATGTCAGAACAATTTAGAGCTTTTACGGGTCTTTTTCTCCTCAGAAGCAAGTTAGGTCTTGGTTAACATGTGCATTATGATAAGGTACGAATTACTACAAACAGGATGTGGTAACTGTGGTCTGACCCATTTACAAGCAAGTACCACCTAACCTGAGTTACTATTTCTGGAAATGTGAGCAAGACTTACTTAGAGCCAATCAGCATATTGTTCTGAATCAATGTTTAAAAGGAATTTCCGCAGACCCTCAAACTATGTGAGTTACAGATATGACTATTGGAAAGTAAATGTGCATTAGCTGAGCTTTTGTAGGTAAATCCTTTCAAATAAACCAAATACCTGAATGTATTACTTTACTTTCCATAGCTCTTGGCATTTTTTTTTGTCCGCAGTGTCCTCTGTCCCAAAATACGTCCTACTTACTAAACAGAGGCAAAGTGATTTGTCACCTGTATGTTGTATTTCTCAGCTCTGTCCGTGTATTGGGGATCTCCTGTCCATTCTTCATCCAGAAGCTGTCCTTGTGGGGAGTATGGGCAGCTGTGAGGTTACACTGCAGGAAAACTCGTTTGTTTGAGCTGTCTGCTGGCAGGATGGTCTGATCAGAGGCATTGATCTTTGGTTCTGGAAAACAGAGACAGTCAAACCTTATCACAGAACTGGGGCTCAACATCTTTAAATTCTCTCTCCTACCCAGTGGCAGCTTTAGGCTATGCTGTTTTTACACAATCTGCGTAGGAGGGAGTCTATGAAGTCAAGACAAAAGTGAACACACCAAATGAACAAAACACAAATGTGCATGACAAAACTGGAAAGCCTTGCATCAACTAGATTAGAAAAGGAGGCTGAGAAGGTGAATAAAATATTGCTTATCTTATTAGGTTGTCGCTACATTCATGAAAATTACTCATACTGTCACCCAGTTTGTACGCCTACTGTATATGCATATGGATGCACAGAGGTGATAAGAACCTTTAACATGTAACAGATGGAACTGGATGAGCTTTTAAAGCCCATCCTTACACTTAAATGCAATTTACACTGAAGTGACCTGTGACATTCTGCATGACTCCTGTCACACTATTTAAATTACATTACCATCCAAATTACTAAGTGTAAAGGAAACTAAACAGTACTAAGGTACATTTCTCAAGGACGTTCACGGAAGCAGGAAGTGTCATTGGAAACAGAGGGGCCCCCTTTGCTCTGCTTTGAATAGTGAACAGAACGCTTCCTCCACCTTGCCCCTCCTCCACCTCCAGGGCAGGCCAACCATGGTAACGTAGGAGCCCCCGAGGGGAGGAGCTGAGCGAGGCATCATAATCCTACTACAGACTGCTGCTGCTGCTCCAAGGCCTCTAGCAAGGCAAAAGGTAAAGGAGGAGAGGGAAGGGCTACTGAAGCAGACTAGTGGCTAGGCTTCTATTAGCCATCATGTCACCTTCCTCTTGCAACACCGTCTACTTTATAGCTAAGGGGCGTTCTCTCCCCTCCCCCTCACATCTCTCTCGCTCACTCTCTCTCTCCAACACCAAGCAAAACCATGTTGTACTATTAATAGTATCTTTGAGACATGCATACACACAACATGTGGTACATAAATTAGCATTTAGCTAACATGGCGTAGTGGTCCACAGGCAATTTAACCAGAAGGTTGTTTGTAGGACATCATGTCACAACTTAAAATGCAGTAACACCAGATCTGTTTGTGACCAAATTGATGTTCTGAGTCAAGATAGTGTGAAAGCCTGACCTCCCCTTTCCAATACAATGTTACCATGATATTGGATCTGATCAACTATTACTTTTTAAAATGACTTTTCATTTTCAGGTTTTTTGGGGAAGGGAAGTACTATTGCCAAATTGAATAAAAACATCCAAACTTAACAGTCTGTGCCACAGTAAGCAAATGTGTGTTTAGGAGAGCTTTATGTCATTGCAAAGGCAAATCTGGCCTTTCATTGCAGCACAGTGAATGGAGTAAGTGCACTCTGAGGCACAGAGGTACCAGCAGCTGTCTTGATACAGAGAATAGTGGGCCTCTTGAGCACGCGGTTCAGCTAAATGTTTTGAGCCACTCATACTTAAAGATAAACAATACATTATTCAGAACATTACTGTGTCTAACCCAGAACAATGCACATTTGTGTTACTTTGCAATACAAGTTGCAAAACTTAGCATACTCTCATTAATGCCTTAAAAAGCAAAGTCATACAAGCACATGCTTACTTTAGACCAGCTGCTTTAAGAGTACAGTATGTCTGTACTCTCAAAATCCACTGAAATCTACATCTGACAGGAAAAAGTGATACCACACACAAAATGTACATGTACTTGTTTGAACATGTAACTGTTTTGTTTCACTGTTTATCTACAGTTAGTGTTGGTTACAATAGAGTTCAAGTTTTGTAATGGAAAACAAACATCACAGCACTGTCACAGATAAACTTAACAGTGATAAACTAGTACTGAACAATAATCATATTTACTGTCCCATTTGTATGCTATGTTGCATTCATTTAAATTGTAATTTATCAATCAGCCCACTAAAAACACTGGCATAAACATTCTCTGTGGGCAGTTAAAGACTTGAAAGAAACTGTCACAGTGAAAAAGAAAGGCCATATTTCTTGTTTACAATGTAGGAGTTGTTTTTTTTTTTACATCTTCATAGTCATCTTGCTGAAAACCTCTAATAATTCAATGAGGTATAAAAATTAACAGATTTTGGGTGAAGTATCACTTTCAGCACATGAACTTAAGTTGGTCACAAAGGTGTATCTTCAGCAGATTTTATCCATGCAAGGAATATTAATTATGAAAAAGTGTTTATTCAAACCAAACAGCCTTCATAATAGCAATTGCATTACAACATACAATATATTGCATACAGGTATACTGACTTCACAATATACTCAATTGCAAACTAAATTAAGCAAAACTAGAGGGCCTAAAGAAGACCCAGCTACAAAGTAAACATTCCGATACTGGGGCTATTATGTATAGCCTCTTGTATACATGTAATAATATAGATATTACATGTATATGTGAAAGATATTTAGTTCTCAGTAATGACAGAATATATATATACATATATATACACATGTATACTTGGAGTGCAGGACTGATGTGTATATGTAGAAAAAGAGACAATTGAACAGCTCGCGCCCATTGTAGTTCTTGGAAGATGTAAATTACAAAAGCCTACAGTTAATCAAGTAGCACCTAAAGAGAAATCATAATTTGACTGTCCAATCAGATGAGCCGGTGAGGATCAGACTCCTCTAAGCTTCTCAGAGAGCGTCACCATGACTAACAACATTCCACATCTCCCTGTGCTTCAGTGAGCAGAGCGCTGAAGCATGTACAGATTAGGAGGGCCCAGTTGAAATTCAGTTTGTTTGAATGTTTGTGTGCATAGAGCAGAGGGTTAAAGGATATAATGTCATTACTGATTCACAGTCACACGCTGAATGGCTGAGAAGGCACAAGGTTACACAGTGCACGATAAAGTCCAGAAGTTACATCTGCCTCATCATGCCCTCACATGGTCTTATCCTTTATTGGATTGTCTCACAAATTTAAAAGAAAAGAAATTTTTTTTAAGTTTTTTTTTTTTTTTTTTTTCTATTCAGGTCATAAAAGAGATGACAATGGGAATCACTCTTTCCACTCTACACATCCCTCCTTGTGTCTTCTTACAGTCCCATTTACACTTTGCTCAGAGCGAAAAGCCAAATCAAAAGCACCATTACTTCAAAGCACCACTGGGTTTGTGCTGCATTGAGCAAGAAGCGCTTTGAAGTAAATAAAACAATCCACGCAAAGAGACACAACGTAATGTTAGTACATAGGGAATACGCATCACAAATAAATCAAGGAATAGAGAATGGTTGAAATTAGGATGCAGAGAACAAGATTGTGGTCAGAAATACTGCATTAAGACACATGAGACAGAATAAGAACAAAGGTTTGGGTGGAAAGAGGGGGGATGTAGACAGAGATTGGGAAAAGTTCTTGGGTCTGTGGTCATTTATAGTAAGATACTCAAGGGATTTGGGGAAAGAAAAGGGTTTTTCCATAAATATAAAACAAAATAAAATACAACTTAAAGGGGAAACTGGCATGAGGGATTCGTATATGTGGAAGATTCTGATTTAATTTCTCCCAAAAACAAAAAAAACCCAAAGAAAACAAAACGAAAAATAAATACATAATAATAATAATAATAATGTGGTTGTCTTATTTTTGACTCCCCAGTGACGCTGTGGTAAGGGTGGGATCTTGACGGGTTTTACTGACTGGAGTGGTTGGGGTAGGGGATTGGTGGGTCGTTCACCGTCTAGGTACTACAGGACATAGACCACTCACTCTGTAGCACCGAAATGGTGGCCTGGGCACGGATCCACGCGATGGCAGGGTTTTGCCGAAGGTCATTGCGCCTGGGGTCGTTGCTCGCCCGGCACTCATAGGTCCCAGAATCCTCCAGTGTGAGCCGCGTAATGCCAAGCACACTGACCCCATTGGCGCCGTAGGCCGTGTTGATAGATACCCGACGTTTACGGGCTCCGTCCCACAGCTGCTTGAAGGAGTCGGCTCGGTTGATTTCCGCATACCACCACTGGATCTCTGGAGTGGGGTTACCGACCACGCTGCAGTACAGCTCAAAGGTGTCCCCCGTAAGCTTAGTCTCAGACATTGGCGACTTCTCAAACCCAGCTGGAGAGGAAAAGCGTATCGGGATGGCAAGGGAAGGAAAGGGTAGAAGAGGGTTAGAGCAGCAGGAAGGTGTGGAAAGGCCAAAGGGATGGAGAAGGAAATGAAATAAGATCAGAGTACATACGAGAAGAGAAGATGATTAAAGGCAAAAGAAAAGTAAGCAAGCCTGAAATCATTAATTGGTGGAAAAAGAAAAAGGTTAATGATTGTCCAAATCCAGTCGCTTTAGCATCAACGCTCCCCGACCCAATGCGGCCGTACAACTGTCAGACGAAGTCATAGTCAGCGGATCCAAGCTCATTCCAGTAAGAGCTTGTACCTTGTATTACCCTGCACTCCTCATCTCTCCATCTCAAATTGAAGCACACATTTACACACAAATACAACAGGATTCTTTCAACGTACATTTGCGTCCTTATCGTGCATGAAGTCAGTCATTAGTACAGTAGAGTAATATGTGTGTTTTTTAGCCTTTTTGTTCATCACCTCAGTTTGTTTTCTGCTTCCCAAAGCTTTACGTATCAGACAGCCTTCTCATCACCGTGTTTTAACAGGGACACAACCTCTACTTACCTGAATGTGCTGCAGTTTGTCATGTAATAATTACTTCTCAACAAAGAAGTCAGGAGTTAGTTCAAACTTGCATTATATATGGATATATATTAGAGTTGCATGATGTTGGAAAAAACTGACATTGCGATTTTTTTAACCCTTGCGATATGAAAAAATGCTCAGGAGGATATAACAGCTGTGTGGCGCCGACGTAAATGGTGAAACCAATTAGTTGTTTCCACTCGTTGTGTCGACAGGTGGAAGGCACTGTCGACACAGAACACATTTCAGTTTCATTCTTCTTGTAGCCGAAATAATTCCAGATAACTGACGCTGCTTTTCTTTTTGGCACCAAGATTTCATTTACAGTGATTTTCTCTTGTTCGTTGCTCATTTTTCAATATTGTTAGCAGCGGTTCACTCCAAACTGACTAAGAATGACTGGGATTGGTGGATCGCTGTGTGCAGTGCACTGCAAAAAATCCAAATCTTACCAAGTGTATTTTTCTCATTTCTAGTCCAAATATCTCATCACACTTAGAACAAGACATAATGACCTGCAGAATAACTTGAAAGTGAACTATAAGAACTTATTCTTAGACAATAGATCTGAGAAATCTTACCAAGATCATTTTTAATTGCTCCATTGGCAGTTTTTTTTTGCTTGAATTAAGCTAAAGTAAGCAAAAAAAAAAAAAATTGCCAATGGAATAAGTTAAAGTGATCTTGGTAAGATTTCTTGAAATTTGATTTTCCAGATCTATTGTCTAAAAATAAGTTCTTATATCTCACTGAGAAGTTAATGTCTTATTTTAAGTGTGATGAGATATTTGGACTATAAATGAGAAAAATACACTTTGTAAGATTTGGAATTTTGCAGTGTGTGTGTCCGTGTGCGTGCGTGCGTGTGTGTGTGTGTGTGTGTGTGTGTGTGTGTGTGTGTGCGCGCATTGCAGGACCTGCAATGTGACTATTGCACACGTACATTGCGATGACGATGCTCAAACGATATATTGTGCAGGTCTAGTATATATTTGAGTTGTTCATGGGGGGGTTTTCTATCACTTGGCACATTCACACCTCTGGGCAATTTAAGGTCAGCCGTTCACTTTGCTGTGATATCACTGTGACAGTGTGAGGAAACTCATGCAGACACTGATATAAACCCTGACCCTCTTGTTGTTTGGTAACAGTGCTGACCACTGAGCCTCTGTTTCTCTATAACTGGCTGCCTTGTTGGTAATAAATGACCCTTTTTCTTCAGACATTTTTCTCCTACTGTGCTTAAAGGGGCTATTAAAGAGAATACATAGGAACTGTCACATTTTTGGCACTGCATTACTTTTATCTCTCGTATCTCTGTAAAAAATCATATAGGCAAAATGGTCATTTATAAAAGAAATTTACTGGAAACTGGTAAAAACCCAGTTGTCTTTGATACTCCCTATCTCTGGGAATCCTTCATTTGCCCCTTCTACTTCAAATAAAACATTTATCAAATAGAAATATCTGGGACTACAAAAAAATAAAATAAAATAAAATGGTGATTTATGTTTGGAAAGAACCTTTAATTCATTTCAACAGCTGCAGGACAAATATAACCCTCCTATGAGTATTTCTTTTTTCTATAATGACAAAACAAAAACGACTACAGGCAACCAAACAGAAAAAAAAGAAAATGACAATTAGAAAAAAAACACAGTCATAACAATGTCAATACTACTATTAGTGATGTTATTTAGTAAATAATCTGTATGTGGTGGCAAGGCATTTTAGAAATATTTAATGTGTTATGAAATGAATAAAAATCAATGTTCGTAATCATCTCTGTGTCATAATAAGAACAGTAACAGTAAGAGGGAAATCTCTACAAATAGATGCCAACATATGTATGCATATATAAATCTAATCTCTTTTTATCCATATCAGCCGAGGCTGTTAACACCCGAAATTAGGTCAACCAGCTTTCATTTCAGATAAGCTGGACTTTAAGAGCAGTTTTTCAAAATTCTCATTTGGCCACAGTGGAATAGAATAGTTATTGATTTTCACACTACAGGTGCTTAAATATATTTAGGTGGCAGAGTACCTTTACTGCCTTGCGGCTAAAAAAAAAAAAAGAAAAAAAAAAAAAACTTTCAGTGCTGAATCGATAATAAAATTGGATCCATATGCACCGCTGCCGCAAGTGTGAGTGTACGGTGACGTGTCTGAGCCTGATTCATGTCCTTGTTCCACATCAGTAGTTAGCCCAGCAATACACTGCCAGCCTTAATGAACCTCATCTAATGACAAATCACCTGGACCACAGACACTGTTCTCTGCTGCCCCTGCAGTCTGTCAGCTGTAAACCACATGTGCTTCAATAAGTCAGAAAAAAAAAACACAGCTTTAATGCTGCCCTGAATTGTTGTAGAGGAAATGGGAACAAAGAGCCTGTGGTCTCCTGAGTGTTCGACTGTGTGTTGTGTCTAAATACAACAGCTTACAGGCCCTCCCAGATCTGTCTGCCCTGTTCAAAGTAATGTCTCGTAAGCACATGAACAGATAAGCCTGTGGAAGCCTGAGGAAGGAGTGTAAACACCGCAGTATTCAGCTCATCTCCACAATTTAGGCACTAACATGTCATTTGAATACATGAATAATTATGATTGAAAGTTTCACTCTGAGCTAAACACAAATCCTGTTTTTTTTTTTTTTTAAATGTTGTATTTTACAATGCACGCTTTTTACGCTAAATGCTCTGACCAGTTGAGTCAAACAGGCTACTGAAGTAAAGCCAAAACATTACTACTTGTTAAAAACATGTATTTTAGTTAGTACCATGGTAACAAGTCTGCTGCTCAACACCAGTTAATGACTCACAGTCGTATGAAAATGAAATAGATGATAGGAAACAGAGAATTTAGCAACAACAAAAACTCGAAATATGTGCTAAGAGATGTGTCTGAGGACATTAGGTGCTTACAACTTGTGCTCCTATGTGCAATGCCTAGAGATATGCAGAGTAATTAGCATTCGCTTCTTTTCTCTGAAAACATCTGGGCCCATCAAGCTCACCACATAATCCCAGAGGGTGAATCCAAGCCTATCCGCCTACACTGTTAAAGCAATATTTCAATTTGACACAACATTTACAATGGCATTCTTTAATATGAATATGGGTATAAGAGTAAATTGGCCAGGTTCATGACAGAGGTAGTGTCTATTGTCAGTCATGCATAAATGCTCATAATTAGAGTAAACTAACTGGTTAAAAAAAGGAGGAAATGTTCTCCAAGGTGACAGCAAATGAAATCAGACAAAAGAACAGAAGACTTCATTTACATTCAGGCTCAAGGAGGCTCTGTGGAGGAATACACACAAAACAAACTGCAGATAACGCTGCCAATGAGCAGACCAAGTTGTGTGTTGTTTAAACAAGGAGCGTACACTGGCTGTGAAAAGAAAACACAAACCAGCCGGTGCTCATTCATTTCAAAAGCATGCCGGGCGACAAACAAGTGACAGAGTATCGAGCTATGGATGGTGGACATCTCAGTAGCTTGGTGACAGAAGAAAAATGAGCATGTTTATCATTATCCAGTTGAACAGGGAGGCATTCGATAGACTAAACAACTGAACAGCTGGTGATGAGCACTTTGTTGATACCTTTGTATATTTACAGAATGGAGAGTGTCTCAACATTAATGAAAAAAAGAGGAGAGACGATCTTAAAATAAATTACACAGCTATTTGTAATAAACTGGTTTGGAGTCCACATGATCAGCGCTTTGTACAAAATGTACTGTCCGAGCGGCTAAGGCGGCATGTGGTTTGTCACCACATGATCTACTAAAGACACATGGACAGGAAGTTTGCTTGCGTTATCGTGTGTTTATATTCACTTTGCAGAGATGCAGAATTGGCCTGTTTCCACTGTTTAATTTGGTGTGTCCTGTGTTGTTGCGTACAAGCTGTCTCCTGATGCTGAAATTTTAATGGTTTCCTATTGCGTTGCCATGGCATTTTTACGATAGGGCCAAACACATTGCAACGGCCCAATGCGTCACAGTTAAGAGGAAACAGCTGCATAGAAATGATGCAAATTCACAAACTCAAACACAAGTCTAAACCAGAAACAAAAACAGGAATGTGGTGCAAATGAAAAAATGCGCCGCAAGACACAAAAACTAATCCGTAATCATCAAATGCTCTGCAAATAGAGAAACGGTGCAAGCCAAGAAAACATCTGCGAACGAAAAACACCGCATGACCGGTGAGTGCAACGGAAGTGCTCCAAACCTGCAGCCAGCCAGCGTTTATACACAACAGACTAGTGTCAAAAATAATCAAATCAAAGTCACATTAACGCACAAATCAAAGTCACATTACTGCACCACGCTAGAACATCAATTTGCTCCCACCAAGACTTATGTTAAATCTTGTCTTTTTAATGCACTTTTTAGATTTTCATTGATTTTATTATGTTTTAACTGTAATTGTATGTTTTTAACCTCTTTTCATTTTAGTAAAACACTGAATTGTGATATACAAATAAATTTTGCCTTGCCTTGCCTTGCCTTGAAACCCTGTCAGTCAGCTGTTCTCCATCTCCTTCTCCATTCTGTGTGACTCTGCATTGATCTGTTCTGCTGACAGCGCCTCCTACAGGTTTGGAGTACTTCTGTTGTAGCGACTGGTTATGCAGCGTTTTTCATTTGCAGAGCGTTCGATGATTATGCATGTGTTTTTGTGTCTTGCGCGTGCATGTTTTTTCATTTGCATCACGTTCTTCTTTTTGTACCTCATTTAGATTTGTGTTTGAGTTTGTGAATTTGCATTGTTTCTGTAATTACAGCTGTTTTCTCTAACTCAGACACATTGGGCCGTTGCGATGTGTTTGGCCCTCGTCGGCCACCGTACATTTACAGTACGGTAATTGCAGATGAGTTGAGGTTCTACACATTATAATTTTCTGTCCATATTTCCACATTAATCCACATAATGCATGTTCAGACTGACTGAATAAAATTGAAAATATAAATTAGGCGGATGCAGAGGAAGTAAGGCGTGTTAACATTGTGTTAAAAGCTTCATTCATTTATTCACTTTCCAAACTACTTAATCCTCAGGTGAATCGTGGTGATGCTGGATCCTATCCCAGCTACCAACAGGAGAAGGCTGGATACACCCTGGATGTGTCACCAGTTTATTGCACAATTACAACTAATAAGAGCGCCTTAATTCCCTATTAAAGGTGGAATAAGTGAGATAGACTTCAACAGCCAAACCCCGCCCCCTCTCCTGTGCCAATTGGCTGGAATAGTTCTATTTCATCCTTTTCTTTCCAAGTACAGACCCAGGGTGGATGGATCTACCACGATGACGCTCTACTGTTCTGAAGCTTCAAGTCTGCATTTCTGCCGTCACCATCATGTCCTTTTCGGGCTCATATTTGGAAAAGAAGGTGAAGCTGTGGAAGACCAACGGGCTGTGGGTGTTATTGTAAACTTTGTCAACCATTAGCGTCATTTTACAGTCTTGCTAGTCTTGTTAATTTAATTAATTAATTATTATTTAATTTGATTAATTAGAGTTATCTGTCAAGTAAGAGAATACCTCCCATTAAATAAATAGAAGCTCTGGAAGTCTGAGTCTGCAGGCGAGGAAGCTGCCAAACACACCAGTCAATCAAGTCCTACGCTGCAGACACAAAAACCCTAAAAACTTATCAATGGAACAACAATTTACAAAGTGGCTATCAGTTATTAGGGAGTCAAAATTAAGCAAATACGAACCTAATGATACGTGTAAAACATACACTGACTATTTCTAAAGAGATTTTCATTCTATGGGAGCCATGTGTTTAGGAAACCATGTCTGGTAGACACTGATTAGAGCTGCAACTAACAATAATTTTAACAATCGATTCATCTGTGGATTATTTTAATAACTAATCGATTAATCGGATAAACATAAAAGACTCAGTTCTCAAAGATCGATATTTGACCCAAAGCAATACAGGCTGCAGACAAGTCACTAATGATTACATCCCTGTAATGGCTTCAGGTTCAGTTAGCGAGCATTAGCTGATACCTAGACTTGTTATGGCTAGCAACTAGCAAGATATAGTCTTAACCAGCTCCGGTTATAGACTATCAAACTAGTGTTGTATGTATTAGTTCCAGTCAACGATCCTTAACATTAGTCTGGTGGTTTGATAAACAGAGATAGATGAAAACGTTATAATTACGACGATACTGTCTTACTAGCTAACAGGTTAAAGTAATCACAACATGTAGGCTATCTTAAGCTAGGTTTACAATACGTTCCCGGTGGCCACAGTTGCATCATGGGATTTTGGCCATTTTTTTCTCCATATTCAAGTTTTGTTACACTACGTTTCAGCCAAACGGGGCTGCCGTGGCCAACGGAAACATAAAGTAAACCTAGCTTTAACTATCTGGTCCATCATCTGAAGACTCAGCCATGCCGCTCTGTGTTTTCCTCTGTTACACTACACATGCCTCAATACTAACGTGCTCAAGACCCAACGAATCGACTGCTGAATTCGCTGCCAACTCTTTTAAGAATCGATGTGGGTCGATTTAATCGATTTGTTGTTGCTGCATTATTATTCACTTTAAGGTACTTCCTCATTGGCTTCAATTTCAAGCTGCAGTTGATGGCCCTTGGTAAAAAAAAAAAAAAAAAGCCGATTTATTTATTTTCAGAACACTTAGTAAACAGACAACTGGAAAACTGTAGACATATTCACTGACTTTGACAAAAAAATATGTTTTGTATTGGATGTACTTACTTGACCTTAACGTCTACAATCTAAGGAGTGGCGAGGTATAACAGCCATGATAGTTCGTATGTCACCTGAAGTTCAATAGGTCAAATGTTTAGAGGATTAAATGGTTTTCAATAACACATTCAGCAGGGAGTCATTATTTCACATTCCCGCTATACCTGACTTACAGGCTTTAACTTAGCCCACCGACGTGACATATTCAAAATGGCATCACAAAATTATGTAGTTTTTGGTGACTAGCTGTTTCTCTGGCGGTGTGGAAGTCACAGTCATTACAGCCTACATACTCCAGTGATGTAGGTAGAGAGGAGAACTCCCCTGAGGACTGACAGCAAGCCACACACCACCACCACCATGCAGCCTGAGAGTGAGTCAGCTGCCTGCCTACAACCTGGATCCCCGTCCACAGTCCCATAACACAGACAGAGAAAGCAGCGAGTAGGAAACCCCCCAGGGCCACTGAACTGGTTACGTGCTAGGCTATGTGCATGTGTGTTCTAGCTTGTATGTGTGCATGTACCTTTTTATATCTGCATTAAACTGTGACAGACACTTTACAGGTAATTTATGTAACACCTGAATATTGTTGTTCATATCATTCGGAATTGAAGGTCTTTCACTTACTGTTGACAAAACAGGAATGAATAAAAATCCAAACCATCAATTTGATATGTTACAATACCAGCTGCAATGAAAATAAGCCTGTAAGAATTATTACATAATCAACTTATCATAGTATTTGAGCTGACAGCCTTCATTTTGCATAATCATGAGTTTGACTGGCATTCTTTAAATGACACCACTTCACCTTAATGCATTTCACTCCTTTTGGCACTTGTCATTTTCAGGCCATCAGAAATAGATTTTTTTATCCGTGTGTTCCACTTTTAATGGCCAGGGAATTAGGTGTACTGTATGCATATAATTAAAACTAAAATATAGTAGGCTCATGCACTATTAATGACATAAAATTAAGAGCAAAAGCACTAAAATGGTTCATACTTATTTGTATGAAAACTAATCATCAGGTGATGCTTTATTGTAATGACACACTTCTTTAAAAATCACAAAATAGAACACTGTTGAGGAATTTAAAGTGCAACTTCCATGCTATTCTAGGTCGAATGAAAGAAGATGAGGAAAAGTGGTGAGGGGCTCAAAAATAGATGGTATATAATTAATGGATGGAGGAGTCGTGATGTCAGCCATACACTGTAAAAAAGACAATGTTGAGATTATTTTAAATTTTAAAGCAACCTTCTGCAGTAAAGATTTTAAGTTTTCTCAACAAGGTTACAGTTCATGGTATTAAGTTAAATTATTCTATTGTCCCAACGATACATAATATGTTCTGCTAAAACTTAGACTAGAACAGAGCTGGATTCAAACCAACAACCTTTGGCAAATTCAGTCTATTAATAAATCTATGTTGAGACATCAAATGTTTTATTGGTCTGATGTAAAAAGAAATGTTTTTCATGGCGGGAACGTTTTTTTTCTGTTAGAACTATGAAAATCTCTCAACTCAACAAATACCAATTTTCTTTTTTGCAGTGTAAGTTCCTGAGCTGCTGTTTGAAAGCCAGAAGTGACCATATTTGGACAAAGGGGGTTGAGCTGTGGGGGATGAAGGTTCCGAGGTGAGCGAACAAAACACTAAATGGTTGACTTTCTAAAATAGTCCATTTTTATCAAGAACCGTCTTATCAAGAACAGTCATTTTGCATTCTTATGAGTGGAACCTGTACGCCACAAATACTGAACAGTTATTTATCAGGAAAAAAGCACTTTAATGAATAAACAGAAACTAAGAAAAGCTAACACTACAATCAAATAAGGTGTCAGTCAGATCTGTCAAACCTTCTACTTTAGCCTGAGATCCGATTAATGGAGCAACAATTAGAAGACGGACCTCTAGATCACTTATTAGAGTTTCCAGATAAAATGAATGAGACCCAAATGAGTCCTGGGATAAAATATTATTCACAGTGTTATATTAATGTTTTACTTTCTTTTTCTTAAGTTCAATGTATTTTGTTGTGAATGTGTGATATGAAATGGACAGAGTTTATTTTTGTTTTGATATGTGCACTATGACAGCTATGAAAAGGACAGAGTTTATTTTAATGTGAAATGCTGCTGTAAAATGGACAGTTTAATCTTGATATGCTCAGCAATTCTGTGTTTTGTGCACAGTCAGAATTTAGTCTGATACGGGAGGATTTTTGAGTTACTTAGAGAATCTGACAGGAATTAAGGGTAGGTGAAGGATGGAGTAAGGGGGCGGGAGATTATAAATTGGACTTCATCCTGCTCCGTTTTGGGTGTTTAACTTTATTTTTATATACATTTTTTTGTTGTTGTTTTTAATGTAATATTCAAAATAAATAAATACACAAACAAATGTAAGTCTGTGTCTACCAATACAAAACTATATAAGGGTCTGAAATGATTCATTTGGATTTTTGTTTTGATTAACCATAAAAGAGTCGCACCTGGAAGAAAAAAAATTATATGTGGGATGTTTTCATATGTCAGCCCTGCGTTGAACCGGGGACATGTCCAGGGTGTACCCCGCCTTCAATCATAAGTAGCTGGGATAGGCTCCAGCGACCCCCCGTGACCCTAGTGAGGATAAAGCGGGTTCAGAAAATGAATGAATGAATGTTTTCAATGTTTCACCTTACTATCATAAAGTGGTCTTCAAACCCGACTTGATTTTAGTTTTTTAAGTTTGGTACAGAATAAAACTGACAAAGAAACTAAGCAATGACGATAGCATTAAAAGATATTCGTTTCAAACAGATACGGATATTCGGAGCAATAAAAAGCTTGAGTTTCCCATTAGAAAATGAACAAGGTTGCCTCTGAATGGAGGGTGTATGGCATACCTCTGATAAGAGGCCATTAAGATCCAGTTTTACAAATTTCAAGACGTACTTGACCAAAATAGCTGACTCGATGTCAGTGTCAAGGTGGGATGGTGCAACAGGATTTCATAACAGGAACTGACATGTTGATTTGCACCTATCATCATCATCCTCATTCTTATGTGTATACCTGCCTGCTTTTTATGAGTTTCAACACAGTTAAGTCACGATATTCAGTTTAAATTCCAAACAACCTGTTGTAGTGTTAAGTATCACTTTAAAGGCCAACTGCATTTGCATATGATTGGTTTTGTGTTTAGACCACATGTTTTGTTGGTGTTTGCTGATGCTATTCTGGAGTATGCCATGGTCAATCATAAAGGTGTAACTTGCTCTGCCTTAACAAAACAAACACAAAAAAGTGAGTCAGCATGAGCTGTCAATCAAGCATTGCCTGCACACACCCACGCTGTCAAAATTAGGTCTAGGTAAGAACAGCAGAGTGGTTCCAGTGTGTAAATATATTGGTGGTTTTCCACAACTGAAATATATGGAGACTATTTTATACAAATAGTTTTTATTTAACTGTTTTTTTTACATAATTCTTCCTCTGCATAAGTTTTTTGTAATATGCTGGAGGTTAGTACATCTTTATCTTTGACAAAACTATGCATATCCTCTTGCTTTCTTTTATTTATTTAATTTTGTCAGTTAAACTTTAAATGCTAAACTACTGACAAGCCTTCCTTTAATACTGCATAAATATTCTGCTTTTCCAGTGCATGTACAAAAAAGATTTACAAGCATTATTGTTAGAAAATCAAACTCAAAGCAAAACAAAACAGTTTACTGTGAGTTTGAGGTTGTTCACATGAAAATGGTTGATGTCTGGGACCAAAAACATGCACTGCTTGCAAATGAATTATCCCCCAAAAAAAGAAGAAAAAAAAATACACCACTGATACGACTTAGTTGATGTCACTGTGGCAGGCCTAAAAAAAAAAAAAAAAAAAAAACTACGATCTGTCTGTCAGTCGGATCACAGAGGCAACAGTTTAATAATGTTTCAATCTCAATAACCCCTGTGCTGGGTTTGCTATAATCCCATCCTCTAATCACAAGCAGTGAACACTTTCTGTTTTAGAGGTCAGTAGAAGGGAATTTAGAAAGATATGATGAAAAAAGTACAGAATTTAAATTGGTTTTACCATAGGACACAGATTCTCATCACTGCAACAACATAAAAAAAAAAAAAAAAAAATCTAAAATTAGCAGAACCTCACCTCAAGGAGAGTCTCCTCACTACTATTTATTTTTGAATGCTGCTCCAATCACCTTTATACTTCCCAATATTACGATTTGTCAACTTAAATGACTTTTAACAACAGCTGGCATGTGCATCGGAGAAAAAAAAAAAAAAAACATAGATGTAATTACATGTCTGCAGCGTCACTGTTTACACAGATCAGTGGGAAAAATCTGTGTCGCTATAAATGAATGTAACCTCTGCAAGTATTCAGTCCCTCTGCTACTGCACACTTAACCTGAGTTGTTCCATTAGAACAGCTGGTGGTACAGGACGCTAAATTGGGGAGCTTCCAGCTGTGTGTGCTCTACTGTATGTGAATGTGAAACAGGGTAGTGCTATAAAAACTGCAGCATGCACGCTCAGCAAAACCTTCCCCGGACAAATCACTACTAAAAAAAACACCGCTCAGCTTACAGTTGTGCGTCTGAATATGGCCGCTCTGTGTTTTATTCTCTGTGATGCTGCTCCTAATCAATGCAGTCCGTATTAGATTTCACAGTGTGCAAGCATGACTCAGTGTAAGAGCTGGCACGAGTCCTACAGCGTTTTCTAGGCTCACAAATGTACCTTTGTCCATTCTCATTGGCAGAAACATTAGAATCAGTAAGTTGTTGCAACATATTTGTCTATTGAGAGAGTTTGTAAAATTGCGTTTGGCCTCTGTTGACAGTGTTTGGCACAGTGACTTAAAAAAAACAACCAACAAGGTCACATTTTAACCTAAGATTTTATATTACAATTACAGGAAGTCTACAATTACAGTACACACATGTTTTCATTAACCCATAAACACCCAAACAGCAACTGATCTAAAATGTTTAATAACTTCTAATACACTAATCCTATCAATACATGTAAATAATTGGTGTAAAATGCAGTTTATCATCTTTTCATGGTCATCAGATAGGACCCGTTTGGACGTTCAGAGGCTCCATAGTGAACGTGGACACACCGTCATCTTCTACAGCATTGATTCATTCTAAAACCCACGGGGTTGGGTATTGAGATGCTTGTTTTTACGTTCAGTTATTTATATCTTTGCTGAAAAAGTCCAATTTTCTTCCGTTTTACGTGTTTCTGATGTAATAGCCTTTGAATTTACTCAAAGCTTTTATTAAATTTCAGAAATTCCATGATTTACACTGAAAAAAAAAAAAAAGCAAAATACAGAGGATAATATTATAATAAATGCTAATAAATCACTTAAGAAAGGTTAAATCTACAGAAAAATTTATATGGGAACAGTCACAAAAGCATCACCGGGTCTTTATGGGTTAAATTAAGTCAATAACAACTAAAATGTGGCTGTTTTATGTTCAGTCTTGAGTCGACCCCCTGTGCTTTAGCCAGTTACAGAAAAGAAAACAAATGTAATTAATTTGTTCATCTTTAAGACATGGATTGAAATATGGATTGCTCATTATCCTAAAGGTTATCTTGAAATGAACTGTATGGTTTGAGTCACGCAGGCAGTGATAATATAACAATAAAACTGGCAGCAGAAGCAGGCTGCGTACTTCGTAGGGGGAAATTATGTAAGATGCAAAAGCACTTCTTCAAGTCAGCCTCAGCCACCTTCTCTACAGTCTTTATTTTCTTTGCATAAAGCTCACATCACATCTCCGCTTAAATAGTTCACAGTCACCGAGCGAACCAGAAGACAGTGCAGCTGTGCACAAGGAGGCCGTCCATTAAGAGTTAATGGATTCACTTTCACAAAAGGACCTTAAAGCCACAGTTCTCAGTGCTGTGTCTCGGTGGTAAAAATAGAATCGAGGCAGAATGGACGGATGCTATTTACAGTCCTCCAAATATCTGTCGCAGTAACTGGCCACCTATAGTAGGCCTACTTTTCCCTGAACATGAGGAAACGACAGCATAAATCCCCTCTGCTTCCCAGATACAGTGATTACATCTCACGCACTTATAATTATTATTCTCCTCACGTCACTGACTGAACTCTGTAATATCACAGGAAAATCTAGGATTGCATAAGAAGCATTGCACCGATTGCCCTTAATCTGAACTGTAGGACAGGAATGAAATGGCTTTTGCGATTTCAGGTGATGTGAATATCATCAAATATCGCCCGGAAATTTACCTCGGTGTTAAAACGCCGACTGCAGCTGACTGGATTTATGATCAATCTTGTCGTGTCTGTGGCTTATTTATGATTTTAGAACCTGTGCATAAGACAGATGAAGCACAGACACACTTATTGACTGGGTGGCACCGGTCTGTCTCCCGCCGACCCCTGTGTTTCTGAGTGTTTCTGTGGAGTGGATAAGGCCTCAGTGAGTGGGCACCAGCACTGGGCAAAGACCACAGTAAATGTTTGGAATGCCTTTGCTTGAGCTTTATCAAACAATAGAGGGCTTATTTGGTATTTGATTTTCCAGATGATCACAGAATGCCTTGCTGTGCGCACACACACACTTTAAGTACCTCAAAGAAATTAGCCACAAAGAAAGGAAGGAATTCTAGGGATAATATTTTGTTATATAACCGCTGTGTTATTTTAGTTTTGCCTCACCAACAGCTGAAGATTTAGGTTGCGCCTGTGCTTTCTATGAAAAATGAACTACATTATGAATGATCAACATTATACATATCCCTATATTCCCCTTTTATTGCATATTGCAATTATGGGCACTACACACTGCACCTTTCTCCTTATAATAGATTTGTTTAGACGCAATTAATCTTGAATATTTTCCCACTGAAATACTTAAAAAATAAATCCTCAAAATGTAGGGCAGCAGCAAGTGAGGTTTTTCACAACCCTCTCATCCAATCATCTAAATACACATCTTATTAAGTCTTGCATAGTGGGTGTCTGCTTATCCCACAGAAAAGTCAAGGCGGACACATTTATATTCAAGGAAGTCAAGGAACACATTTACATTTAAGTATGTGAAGCATGTCTCTTCTTCTTTTTCTCTAATAGGGGATTAGATCCTGTCGGTGATATTGATTTGTCAACACTGGAGCCTTGACATTTGGGGAAAGCAGAAACAAAATGATGGCAGTGGTGATGCTAAAACACAAAACTGAAACACATGATGATTCCAGATGCACGTTAAAGCACGCTTCTTCGTGCCAATTTGAAAACTTTTTGTTTATGTCACAAAAAAAAAAAAACTTAAGGGCTCCTCTTCATGAATGGCTGCTGATTTGTGTACTCCTCTAGGTGATGTGATTCAACAAAATCTGAAATCAGGAGATGTTGTATGGGAGGAAGAACATCTGAAAGCAGTTTATATTTCACTGACAATCATTAAAAACAGACTGTTAGCTTTACAATCATTCGTAAACAATGCTATTCTTTCATTCATTTAACAAACTAATGCTACTGAATGAGCCGAATCAGCTGTAGTTTGTGGAGTTTGGTCAGAATAAACATCTGGTCAGTCACAAAAACAACCAGACAAAAATACTGATAAAGTGTAAGCATTTGCACTGCAAAGCTGGTAACTGCAGATGCATTAGTGTGTTTGTCCTCTTCCTATGGCTGAGCTTAAGGAAGTGCAGTTGTGGTGGGGGCATTACAGCAGGTAGTGCTGTCAGTCATCCAGATGCACAGGCTGTGCAACTACCAAAAGGGCCGAGTAAGGACAGTGTTTAGCACACCCACTGGGTGAGCCTGTAGTTTGGTGCTAAGAAAACATTTCTTCATACGCCTCTAAAAAGCAGGTTTTTCTTGCTTGGCATACTCTGCTGCCCAACCTAAACAAACTATGCACAGGCAGCCCAAGCCTACCCACAGGCTGCCTGGACACTCACTTATTCTATGCAGATTATTCTCACCACCCACCATTTAAAATACATTTTGGAACAAGACTTCATCCAAAGTGACAGTTTGTTTCCATCTACACCTTCAGGACAGTCCAGTCAGTTGACAATGTGAATAACCTTGCAAAATGTCATGGCAGCGTCAGTTTCATCTGTTTTCCCTGAGTTCGGAGTAGTACATGAAAACAGAGTGTACATCAGCTACTGCTGTGGATCATGTTTGTGTTTGGATCCTACAGCAGTAGTGCTTTTAATGCAGTCATTAACAACAAAAAAAAAAAAGAAGGAGAAAAAAAAACCCTCCTCAGAAACATTTATCTCAGGCGTTATTACACCAGTCAAGTCACTTTCCCTCAAAGCCATGTTTACAACTAAACCCTGCTCACATCAGTTTTCTTACCGTTTTGCGCCGAGATGAAGGGCAGCATCAAGTTCCCCAGAAGGACCACCGCCAGCATCTCTGCGTTAGGATGCACTGCCGGGGCTCGATGTGAGGACCAGGGTCGGACGAATGTGGGAGGAGAGATCGTGTATTGATCACAAGATCTAGAGAGATGGGCCCAGCATAGCACCGGGCTCTTTCAAATACTCAACCAAAGATGATGATTAAAAAAAAATAACAAAAAATCTGAAGAAATATCTCCCTAACTGAAAGACCTTTTGGAGGACAGTGGTGAGGGAGGTCCGGGAGGAGGCCAGCAGCTCAGGGATGCCGATGTTCGGCCATAGGCGGTGAAGAAGCCTCGTCGGATTGCGGAGGAGAGGTCTTCGGATGTCAGGGAGATTGTCCACAGTGTAGTTCCAAAGATTCAAAGATGCGCAGACCGATGCGCATTTGCGCCTCCACGGTCACGGTTCGGTGATTAAAATGAAAGTAGTGCACAAATTATTCCCGACGGGAAGTGATGTAGCCGAAACATAAGTCTGTTATCAGCACCGGTCTATTTTTAATACCGAAAAGAGGAACAGATGCTGGTAGGACACCGACGGCAGCAACGACAGGCTGCGCGTGCCCTATGCGCTCATGACCGTGGATAAATACACACAGGATCATATGTGAGCAATGAAGTGCTATTTGGAAGGGTTTTTTTTTTTTTTGCAGATACTTCCCCAGTGTCGATTCTGTTGTAATCACACATTTCTATTATTACAGCTTCATTTTTTTCTGTCTTTATGAGATGAGCAGGTGCACCTTTGCATCCTCATCATCCTCATCTTCATCCTCATTGGAGTGATATTTACATTTTCACTCAATGCTTCTTAGACAAACATTTGAGCTCTTATATTTCAAACAGAAACAGACTTGTAAAGGTTATTTGAAGCAGTTTTCCCCAGTCCCATCTTTTCACAGTGCCTAAACACTTTCTCTGGTCACGGTTTAATGTGAGCAGATTATGGTGATGCTCTTGAGCTCACTGAGGTCATTTATAAATTATGTCATCACATCAGTGGCCTGGGTGTGCTCTGCTCTGTGTGTACCACATCCCCTTGAAAGTTCAACATGGCCTCCTGTAATCCTCTCTATCCTTAATCTGTGCTGCTACATGGGCGACCTCATGTGGTCACTCGTGGCACACTGAGAACAGATTAGTGTGGGTCTCCAGTTACTGAATTCCACACAGCTGAGGCAGATGAACCAAAACACCTGAGCACTGCATGGGTGTACATTTAAGCTACCAAATATGTGATAAACTCAATGAACTTTCCATTTTACTTCAGATTATTTTCTGGATTTTGTGCTCAAACCTGGGCTTGTAAACTGTTTAGAAATCGCAAACGCACGCCCTCTGGCATCTACCTACACCGCCGTGTGTGTTTATTTTCTAGAATACTACAAAGGGCCATTCTGTGCTCAACTGCAGAACAAACTTCCCTCCACTTTACAGCCCTCCCTCCAGTTTGTGCAAGGGAGACCACATTTAAAATGTAACCCCACCTGAAACCCTGCACAGGCCAATCAGGGTGAAAAATGTCAGAGCAGACGGCACACCCTCCTTTGTTCAAAACCAATCAGAGTGGAAGTGTGGCATTTTGCCTGAGGGGAAAACTTACCCCTGGATGAGTTAATTACGCATCACTTAGCTGTTGCCAATGTGTTCACAACGGTGGACCCTCTTTTGGGCTTTTTACAACGATTGTCTTCATTTTTCGGTCAATCTAGTATGGAAAGTAGACAACAATGGCTTACCAGGCTGAAAAATGAACTTAGCAACAGTCCTCTGGTATCAAATGTGGCTTTTGGCTTTATCCTCATGGGACTAGAGAAGCTGGTGGAGCTGGAGTTTGAGTGTCCTTGTAACCCTACATGGAACGGAGTATTTTCCTCAGCGTTCTTCATCATCCCTGCTGTTATGGCCTTCACCTTGATGCTGATCATTCAAGGATGCAGATGCGATACGTGGTGCAGGAAAACTGTTTCCCTCTCCAGTTTCGTCCCTGCTGTTGTGTGGCTGATTTTGTTGTTCCTCGATGGCCAATACTTTGCTTGTGCTATGACAGACTGGGAGGGTAGATTTGTACTAGTGGACAAGGCAGCTCCGCAGAAGTGGTGTGAGCCAATAAGTGAGGGAGATGTCACCCCACAAGAACTAATGCTCCGCTCACAGCAGCTCTTTGTTTTTTCTCAGGTGAGTTGAAATACTTTTAAGTTTGTAGGAGACTATGTAGGATGAGAGGAGTGCAGCCATTCACACTCCACATCCTCCTGAGACCCAGCAATGCTTTTTTGTCCTATGTAGGGGACAAGAGTTTCATAGCTTTATTGGGAAAAAAAACAACAACAAAACAAAACAAAAAACACTGTCCACTGCAAAGGGCATTCCATAAAAATGTAAAAAATGCATCTGAAAAAAAAAAATGTTGCATGCTGTTTCCCAATAAAGCCAATTATTTAATACAATAAAGCCCAAACTTGTACTTTCCTGGGTCTCAGGAGGTTATAGAAACTGTAAAACAAAAACAAAAAAAAAAATGCACTGCCACTGACCTCATTATGTGAAACTGTTCACAGACGTTTTGATGATATTTGTTGTTTCACTCTCTTGCATCCTAGGTCATAGGCATAGTCCTCCTCATTTTCATCTGTGTGGGTCTGGTAGTGTATGTAATCAGAGAAAGCTGCCAACAGGAGGTGGAGTTGCAGGATGCAGATGTGGCAGAGCTCACTGTGCTCAGGATGAGTTCTCTACGCACCAGAACATCATGAGAGGACTCACACCGCCCTCCACACCTGCCCTGCTATCACCGACACCTTGGAAATACTCACATAAAGACTTTTACGCAAGGTTTTGTAACTTTCAACAAGTGTAAAATGGCTTGAATGGTCAAATATGCTTTCTCTCTGTGATTATTAATATGAGTGAAACTGATATTTTTATTATTTTTCTTTATTATCAATGAATATGTACCCGTATATGTGGCTGTGTTTATCTGATACCCCCATGCAGTGACTTATTAGTTATGTTTAAAACCGTATATACTTTGATAATATTGTTTTATTTTACACCTGAAAGTGTTTGTTGTTCTTTGAATCAGTTATATTGAGACAAGTGGAAACATCCACTAGGCAGCTAATATTGAACTGAGTATTAGTGCCACTGATGAAAATGTTTTAATTGATGCGACTTTTAATTTTGTATGTTTTTGTGTTTCCTCTTGGGTAAAAAGTGTCTCCTGTCTTAAGTCTGGCCCCGTCATGTTTAAACCTATTTAGAGTAATGTAATGTGTATGACAGCTAGAGATGTAAAACCAATGTACGTGATCAATTGTATCATGGCTGCAACCAGCCAAAAGTAACATGTAGACCAGGTGTGTCAAACTGGTTTTAGATCAGGGGCCACATTCAGCCCAGTATGAGCTCAAGTAAAATAATAACAGTGAATAAAAGTACAATTACATAATGAAAATGTTACATCTACAAAATGTCCTTTAAAAATGTGAATAACATGAACAACCTGAAATCTCTTAAGAAAAATTAGTGCAGTTTTAACAATAACATGTCCCAGTTTATCATTTACACATGTACATTACAACTTACAGATCACAGTGGATCTACAAATACACAAAACATTTAGTAACA
>JAPTYQ010000018.1:44756490-44767289 GCA_029814465.1 Ostorhinchus cyanosoma
GCTGGTTTAAAATGGTTTAAGCTCTTATAATGCAAAGGCTGTTTCAGTTCAGATTTGTAGGGATCCAGTACCTTTTTACCTTCCTCCAGGTGAGAGAAGTCGTCCAACCTCCAAAGCCAACTCCCAGCACTGTGATAGCCAGACCAGTGAGGCAAACTCCTCCCACAACCATACATGACCTTAGAAAGTTTCCAGAGATCATCCCTGTCCAGGAGGTCATTCCTGAAGAGTCTGCAGAAGACGAGTCCAGCGCTCCTGCCTCAGAGGAAAAAGGTTACATTCCTGAAAACAAGACAAAATCTAAACACAATCTTGAACAGCAGCAGATGTACTTTAATTGTCATATTTTTTATACAGCACTTATTTATTAGCGCTATACAGCATGGATCCTGTGCATTAAATATCTGTATTTAGCATCTGTTTTCATGTCATATCTTTCTAGCTAATCATGTTTTTTTATGATGAACATGAGTCACTGATCCATTATGTCTTCTTTACAAAACAGGAATTGATGTTGAATGCAGTAACTTATTCATCAATCCTATATTTCCCCAGTGCCTCATATACAATACTCTTCCTAAAACTATGTTAATTTTAATCCTATGGGATGAGTTTAGTATTTACCATCAGGCAACACTACTCAGCCGTCACACATTTAATATACCAGTCTTGTTTTATCCACCTTTGACCTGAATATGTTGCTTCATTTTTAAAGGTGATGAGGAATTTCAGAGCGCTGCGTACGGCTCACCTTCACCTTCCTCTCCTCGACAACATGGAAGCCTTCGCCACATCGACAGTAATCCAGCAACCCTAACGGAGGCCTCATCCTCGGTAGGATCCCTGGACATCAAGACTCCTGGTTGGTCACCTGAACGACGGTCTCCGCTCCTGATTGGTTCCCCAGAGAAAAAACCAGCGATCCCTGGAGAGTCCAGCACTACTCTGTACTTCAGTGCTGATGCGCAGTCGCCCTCCAGTGGCAGTTACCTCGGTTGGGGATCCGAATTGTCGCCCATCTCCAGCTACAGAAGTCCCTACCGGATCCGAGAGGCTCGTTTTATCACATCCACCCCACGACTGGAGCCCCGAGGAGAAAGTCCTGGTCCATCCCCTATTGTTGTCATTCCTGCAACTCCAGGTACTACACCAGGTCAGACCCCTGGAGGAACCCCAGGTAATTCAACGCCTGCTGGGTCGACACCTGCTGCTTCAACTCCTGTTGCTTCAACTCCCGCTGCGTCAACTCCTGCTGCGTCAACTCCTGGTGCTTCGACTCCCGGGGCTAGTACTCCTGGTACTCCAATTGTCCCACTTACACCAGTTATCTCTCACGCTCGCAAACAGATAGTCCAGTTTGTAGACAGTAGAGAGAGAGCAGTGTGATAAAAGTACCGGTAAAGGGGAAGGGAAATCATGGGTGGGGAATGATGTCCTTTTGTGTTTTGAGGTGTTTTCATTTTAATATGGGAGGGCTTAACCTGGCTTTATTGGACATTTTTAGCTCAATACTGTCAAATTATTTACATTCTTACTGTTAAAAATTGGCAAAGATAGGTTAAAGTTTCAGTAGGCTAAAATTGGGGGAAAACACCAGAATTGAAACTACATCCTCGCCACTGCAGCTCTCTCCTCTCCATTCCAAGAATAAACAATATATAGATAAATGACAATAAAAGAAATAGAAAGTCGGAAAAGCGAGGCTAAAATATCACAGGTGTGGAGCTGCCATGTTGCTTTTGTGATAATGTCAGAGAATGCTTATTGGAACAGTTTAGCAGATCCATCCCCCAGCTTCATGGTTTGGTTATACATATATTTGACATTTTAATATAAAGTCACAAATAAACGTATTAATGACAAACCAGCTACTCATGTTCAATGATCCTACCTCAATAAATGAAGCTGGTATGTATCTAAATATTGCAAATTATGTCACAATTTAGTCTTAATACATGCAATTATAAAGTATTTAGGCAGACATTTTATGAAGCTGATAAAGGTCCTTTGAGAAACACCAGAAGAGTGAGTTTTGATGCAGTTGGTCTTTTTTTTTTTGCTAAGAGGAGTCCCGGTTCCTCTCAGACCACTTGAATTAAAATACACTGAAAGGATATGTGGAAATTTCACCCAGTGACACAAATACTTCTGCCTACTGAAGCTTTTAATTCCTATATATAATACCTCATTTTGGCCACAAAACACAATTAGCATTATGTTGATGCAGTAGCAAATCCTTCTGGATGATTGAAGTTTGTGTTTGTGGAGGCTCTTTGCGGGTTAATGGTGAAGCTCCACCATAACAGGTGGTCTGATTCATGTGTACAAGGGCTGTTAGTTTGTCAAAGTTAGACCAAACAATGATCTCAGTTAAATGGAAAACATTCAGAAAATGGCAGCATGTACACTACAGTATATCCTACAGACCACGACTATACATTATTAATCAGTATCTACAGAAGTTTAGATCTGGTTGTTTATCAGAACAAGAAGAAGAAAAATGTTCAGGTGCTTAATTTATCAGTTACAGGTACAATTGATTTTTAAGTTTACAAAAGTACTTCTAACTGGACAACAATGCAGTGAAGTCTCTGCGTCAATGAGGTTACCGCTACTGAAAAAAATATTATAAAAAGATTGCGATAATCATAAAAATGATTAAAACTTGATGCATAAAACAATCAACAAAATGTTCAATTAGTGCAAAAGTCATTTGCTAAATAGACCTTATGAATATATACGTTTATATTAAATATCAAGCTGTGCAGAATCTCTTGAGCTAATGCAACACAGGCTTGGCTGGCTTGACAAAATGAAGCAAACAGTTTATTAAAAATATAAATAATGAATATAATGAATGTACAACTGTAAACTAAATGTAAAATCAAATCCAACAACATAAGAAGTCTACTGAGATTTAATCCTGCAAATGTTCATCATTTTTTACTAATCTGTCAGCTAACATAGAGCCTCCGTCCAGTTTTCAGTAACCTACTCATTTACCCAGTCAGTCAGTGGCTGTATATACAGGTCATTGTACGTTAGTGTTTACACTCATTACTGTCATACACAAATGTTTTATTTGACGTCATCATTACTCGGATGAGATTGTCAGACAGGCACATAACTTGAGGTAAAAGTCTGAGGTAAATTGAATGGCAATAATTTCAGTCAGTCGGCACTTTACAACAGAAAGACACAGCTGAGATTTATTATCAGAAAGTAACTGTTGGGTGATATTCTATAAACTACACTATTATAACATGAACTTAGAGAAGGGAATATAAGCAATATATGATATTAAAATTGCATCAGATGTTTTGTATTTAGTTATTTTTTAATCTAAAGTATCTCTGGTCTGTTTACTCATTTTAACAACTGATGTTAGACAAATCACTTAGGTTTATGTCATTTATGTTTATATGAACATATTTTATACATTTGTTTATGACTTGTTATTTTTACAGTTCAGACAACTTTTCCAGTCCTGCCTATTAAAAATATTAATTAAACAGGGCTTTTTAAAGGAAGATATTGTGATTTATTATGTGTTTTTTAAATTTTCAGTGTTGACATTTAGTTTTTCAGTAATTTGAATTATCATTTGATCAATCAATGAATGGATATTATATATATATATATATAGACAATCCATTAAAACAAACATGAAGTCTATTTATTTTGACTGTTTTCTTATTACTGTTCTCTATAACACTCATTATCAATGGTCTTACCAATTTGACTTCATTTATTTAAAAGCACAGTGTAATGTAATTCAACTAAACTACTCTTTAAATCAATGGCACCATTCACTGAATGACAGTGTGGAGTAAAAGTTGACAAGGACAAATTAAAAGTTAAAAGCCCACTACTCTGTCACATGTATATTCATTTGTACAGTGACTATAAAACTAAACTTAGTAATGAAGTTAAAACATGAGGAAAACTAAACAGACTGTATTTATTTTTATATTTGATTTGTCATTGTAGCCACAGAATGTGACATTTAACCAGACTGTTCATCCATGTATCTGTTTTTACTGTTCTTCTTTAACTATGTTAGATATTACTTCCCTCTGAAGATGATAATGACAGCACAGTAAAGTGTATATCTGTAATGTGGAGTGAAATGGTTGAGCTTTGAGGGCAAACGTGTAGAGAAAGCTATGCTTCAGGCAGAGCCGCCTCATCAAACTGTAAACAAAGTACTGTGACCTGCTGATAGATGCACTGCATGTTACTCTGTTGATACAGCCAGCTGAGAATTGTATCTATTGCTCTAAAAAGCAACAACGCACTTATGTTTATACATAAATTCACATTACAGTAGTCAAACGCATACTAGGATGTATGTGTATGCAACAGCAATAAGCTAGTTAATGCAATGTGTACTAATGCACTGTCAAAATAGATGCACATAAGCTTTAGACTGCAGTGATGCCTTGGCTTGATCAGTGCTTTGCCTTGTAAAAGAAAAAAAAACAGCTTTAGCCACCATGCTTTTCTCATGTGTACTGCCTTATATTAGTGTAAGATATGCTTTGCTTTGTGTACCTGGTGTATTTGATAATCTTTACTTGAATAACTAATTTAACACATTTTGCATTTTATTTTCTTTTTTCTTTTTTGGTCACGTTTTACTGTTAGGAGATGTGTCGGCAGCCATGATGAAGTGTTATAATGTTAAGTGCAAAAGTTTCAAATGTGAGATTGTTTGACAACAGTATTGTTTTCAGTGACAGACTAGAATTTGTTTGCTGATCGAATGTTAACATCACCTCGTCATTGAATGGCATTAATCAACATGCATCACCTCATCTCTGTAAGGGTATCCACAGAGCTGCTGTGGTTGTGTTAGTGATTCATCAAATGTGCTATTGTTGTGACTAAATAAAGTCATTAACTGTAATACCTTTCCCAGCCTTTGTCTTGTGCTGGTCACCTTTGACTTCATTTATTGCCAGTGACATTATGAAGAAATGTACCTTATGCTTATATATAATGATAAACTTTAATGGACTGTAAAATTTACATTCCACAAAAAGTAAAATTGCATGCCATGTAGTGTTTTGTTGTTGTACATACACTTGTCATATCTCATCTCTACAATGTTGTCATATTGCACTGAATTTATTATATATATCACACTTAAACACATTTATGGAGAATAAAAACGGTGCATGCAGAAGGAGAAACAGACACAATTGCAAACTTGTGAAGGAGGGGGACATTAGTGTGCATAATATCTCAACAGAAGAAAAAACTTCTTATTTTAACACACCAATATCCACAACTTCTTAATCTAACAATATTCAATCTATCATATTTATTGCTTGTAAAATCCCAAAAGGCCTATCATCAAATATCAGTACTGATTTTTTTTCCTAATTTTAATATAATTTCAATTTGGTCATACTGTATATTTAGCTTCTCTGGAGGATGAATTTTTTTTCAGTGCTTAATTGAGGTAGTTATCATCCAACCCAGTGTAACTTTGTCTTGAAATGTATTCTAAGGATGCTGAAAAAAAAAAGTCAAATTTAAATAAACATCACTCATAAGTGATCAATCTAACTTTGTTCTTCTGATTAAGTAAATTTTTTTTCTGTTTTAAATGAAGGCCTGCTCTTTCTCAATAAAACAGTAATGAAAGTGTGTGTGCTCTGCTTACAGTATTTATAACATGTCATCACTTTTGAAGTCAGATGACGCACAAATATAGGGAAGAGAAAGTACTGAGACAATGAGCTTGATTTTGTGGTCGAAGATCCAGAGCATGACATATATCACTGTCAGTTTAGAATCACAAGACGCTTATCAAAGTAAGTACATAAAAATGTGACTCAGATAATGAAATATGTTTCATTTTTGGAGTGGGATATAAGTGAGTATGTTCACTCTGGTTATGACTTAAGCACAAATTGAAGGTACTTTATTTGAGGGATTTCAGTGTTTATACTTCAACTCCTCCTCAACTCACTGGCAGATATTATACTTTTTACTCCAATACATTTCTCCAGATGTGTTCATTTTTAATACTTTTGACAAACCGAAAGATGAAACTTTTTGTGTTTAGTATAAAATTCCCCCTCTTCTAACCTACCCCTCTTGGATTCACTGGAAAATACATTGTTACACAGATGAAAACAGGATGATGAACTCATGAAAATGCGACTTTTTACAACCATTTGACAGCCTTATATAATGTGATGCATTGCTATAGAATAAACTACACCACAGTACATAAAGTAAATAACATATGATCAGTCTTATATATGTACCATTAAAATGCAACATATCCAATAATCCAACAGTAATATCAATCTAGAAACATTTAAGTCTTGAAAAAAGGGGTCATTGTTTTTGGTTCGGTTTGTTTGTTTGTTAACACTTTGGGAGCAAAACTATTGGTTGAATTCATACCAAATTGGGTTGATAGATTACCATTTACCCAGAATAGATGTGATTCAATTATGGGCAAAGTAGGTAGGTAATGTAGTAGGTAAAGACCTAATGACCTAAAAAATAATGTCAACTCCAAACTGTTTTCTATGTTTTAGAGTGAAAAACATAAAAGTACTACAGGAAAATGTTTACAGCTATAAACTATCCTTCAAAAACGTGACTAACATGAACAACCTGAAATTTCTCAAGAAAAAGAAGTGCAAGTTTAACAATACAGTATTATTCCTCGGTTTATGCTATACACATGCATTACAACTTCCCTTACTGATCAGACTGAGGCACCAAACAGGTGTACTTTTGTTAAAATTGCACTTATTTCCCTTAAAACAATTCAGGTACATATTTGTTCAGGTTATTCACATTTTGTGAAAACACAACATTTTCATGTCATTTTACATTTTTACAATAAAGGGGGATCATTTTAGTTATTTACAGGTCATTATGACAGTATTTTACTATTCGGGTCCAGCTGAGGTTGAATTCAGCTGTATGTGGCCCCTGAATTCAAAGGGGTTTGATACTCTTGGGTTAGATGAAATGTAAAAAAGCTTAGATGAGTTGGGGTGTCCAGTCCTGGTCCTTGACGGCCCCTTATCCAGCATGTTTTAGATGTTTCCCTCTTTCAGCACAGCAGATGGTCATTGTCCAGCTTCTGCAGAGCTTGATGAGGCTTATCATTTGAATCAGGTGTGATGGAAGAGGGATACAATCCTAAAACATGCAGGATAGGGGCCCTAGAGGACCAGGGCTGGCCACCTGTGAGTTAGTTAGATGAGCTGTGGATAGGAGCCGTCACCCTAGTGGTCAAACTGAGGTACTGCAACATCCCACTGGGTTTATACTTGTCTTTAAAACTGTTTTTTGCTGATTAAACCCAGATCTAAATCGCTTTTGTCTGCGGTAAACACAATCACAAAGTTTACAAATCTAGACGCCCACGGACACGGAAGGCAAATGAAGTGGTCGTGTGTCACAGATCACATGAGGTGCGTTCATGTGACTCGTTCACGTGGTTCGGTACATAAATGGCAGCAGGACCCCTTCACTGTCAGATGCTTCAGTGACTGACACACAGGAGAGAGGGGCTTCTGGAGCTGAAAACAAGTCTTTACCAACAACCGACAAGCTCAAGGTAACCCCACATCTTCATCTAAAGACATTTAAAGTGTTGATTCACTCTAAGTTTTTGTTTACACGGCGAGTTAGCATACGGCTAAATCTGTAACATTAACCACACAAGACAACAATATGAAAAAGTGCGATGTGTTTGTCATTTAATTCAGCTTTCATTTCATCTCAGATTATATTCAGGTAAAGACGTATTTTACAGAACAGCCAACAACGCTTATACAAACAGTTGAGATAAGAAACTGTAAAAAAGGCAATTCAGTGAACAATAAATCCTGAACGCACCGCAGAATTACTATTACAGATAAACTCATACAGTCTTCGTACAGAGAGTAGTTTTACCCCTCACTGATAGGATTATTAGCTCAAGTGTAGCTTGTTTTTTCCACCATATGACCCATTTACCTTCATGTCCAGTCTTGATAAGATAAACATGTGACACGAGGTGGAGTTTACGTGTTCAGACAAAGCTTCACCTGTGTCTACTTTAATGATCAGGTAAACACACGGAAAAGCTGGTCAAATACAGTGAACACACAAAATAACCCAAAACCTGAAGTTCAAGTAATTCTGAAACATAAGCCTGAACGTGAAACTTAATGGTAGTTAAACGTGGTGAATGAAAGTGAAAGTAGTTTTAATGTGAACTTGACGCCACCTGTACACAATAAGATATGTACTTAAAGAGGAAGTCAGACAAGTTTCATTAAAGTGTGTGTGTGTGTGTGTGTGTGTGTGTCCTCTGTAATGGACAAAAGTTTCACAGCTTTATTTATAAATAAATAAATGTGGCTAGTATACTACAGGCTGTCCAGAGCTACAGATGGAAGTAAAAGCATCACAAGTTTTCCACATTTCCTATTGCAAAAGAAGCTGTAATTAAAGTGTGTCAGGTGAAGCCTATTCCATAATTAGTTAGAATGAATACTGTGTCCACAATTATGTTTTCATCTGTGTATAATCCCTAAAATACTAGAATGATCTTTACATTATTTTGAGCGGGGTATATCTACACAGGGAGTCAGTTTCTCCACTCCTTGTAGAAACATGTTTCTACAGTAGGTCACAATGGAATCCCTTTGTCTGCTTTAGAACAAGAGGTATCCAACATCAAGGTGCATAACTTGATTTGATTGGACATCAGTCACAGGCCTTGCATGTGTTTTGTGATGACTATAGATGAGTGAGTGGGGGTGTGCCTCTTTACCACTAGCTGTTAACATTACACTGTGAACCTCTTAAACCTCCAAAGCACATCATGTTCTTTTGACCTTTTGAGGTGCATTTCAAAACTTGTCAGTTAACATCAGAAATTGGTGTTGGTTTCAGTGTGCTAAGTTATTTCAAGGAAACTGACTTTAGCTGCAGGGGTGTTTGCAGATACAGGCGTCATAAGGCTGCACTGTGACTCAGCATGTTGATGTAGCCTCTGCTGCTCCTGTTCCATTAGACGTTATGAACATGATACTAATGGAAATCAGTTCGGCTTTTGTGACTGCACAATTAAAGATGCAGAACATGACTTAGTGTGTATGTGTGTGTGTATATATATATATATATATATAAAGGGAAACTGGTGATTTCAGTACCCTATGATGGAGACAGATGTTGATCTACAAAAGGGGAAATCAGTATTCTTCACTTCCCTCTGTATTTACTGAAGAAAACGTGTTACCTCGGGTCATGTGATATCTACCCACTTTCTCTAAAAGATGTATTTTGTTTTCTGATGGCTTAGTCTCAAACTCAACATTACTACTTTTATAATAGAAACATAACATGATCCCTTTTTTCATGTACCTAAAGGGACATGGTCTTTCATGTTTCAGAATAACCTGTGAATTTGAGCATCTGCTGTGAAGTTGGCTGTCATGATCAGAGAAGGCAGCTTGTTTCTGTACTGTATTGATTTAGCTAGATGAAGAGTATCCTGAGCACACCCGATCCTGATGGGCTCTATGTGATCTGTAATGCGTGTCTGACTGGAACTGCTCTGTTCTACAGCTGCATTCCAGCTCTGATAATGTAGTCTGCACTTTTTATAGCACCTGAGAGGGAACTTTGGCCTCTTGGTCAAACAGGGTTTTTATCTTGTAGTGAGTGCATGGATTTATAGCGTAATGGAATTTTTTTTTCTGTAGCACAAGAGCAGATGACAGCTTTTTTCTTATACCCTTTTTTTCAAAAGGGAACCGAAACCCATTATGACGAGTACTAACTTCATTATTCTTACATAGTAGAAAGTTCACCAGTCCTTGTCCTGTGTATTTGGTTGAATCAGTGGGCTGTATAGTGCCTGCTGATTCAGTCTATGTAACCACTGGAAAGGATGCTGACAGGCATAAACAAGGATAAGTGGTTTGCTCTCTTGCCTGAGTACTTGGTGTATGTTCCACTTGTAGCTGCAACCAGCGTCATGGCTATTGAGCTGTGAATTTATTTTTGCTTCCATCAATGTTAAGATTGGGTAATTTATCCTTTTTAGTCACTGACTCACATTTATTACTTTGAATCATGGGTCACAACAAACGCTACATCTAATGCATTTGCTTAGTGAGAATAACAAGTGTCTTAACTTTGGATCTTTCAGACAAAATGTGGCATGCTGCATTCATCGTGTTGGCTGCCAGCTTGTCCGTGAGTCTGGCCAGACCCCGCCTGCACCCGCTGTCCAATGATATGGTCAATTATATCAACAAGCTCAACACTACCTGGAAGGTCTGCTCTTCCTTTTATCATTCATCTATCTCTTGTCCAGACTTTCAGTGTTTCTCCATGATGTCTGTCAGTGAGCATGAGCAGTACATTTGTTCTCTTTTACATTCCTCTCACAGGCAGGCCACAACTTTCATAATGTTGACTACAGTTATGTCCAGAAGCTCTGTGGTACGATGCTGAAAGGACCAAAACTGCCAGTCATGTGAGTGTCAATACAATATGTCAGTGGGTTTAGTTATTTGCACAGCCTGTCTTTGCAAAAAGTAGCCAATCATACCATGATCATAAAACTCCAGAAAAGTTTAGAAAACTTCAGTATAAATGTATATAGAAAAAGGTGTAATGTAAAGGCTATACTCTACTTTCAAACTTACACCTTTTATATAAACTTATCAGTTTTATCAGGATGGATTAGATCAGGGGTCAGGAACCCTGGTCCTGGAGAGCCACTATCCTGCATGTTTTAGATGTATCCCTCTGCCAACACA
>JAPTYQ010000018.1:44784080-44794742 GCA_029814465.1 Ostorhinchus cyanosoma
ATTTTCGTTAACATTGTGGTAAATGGGGCCAAAAATTGTCTTAATTGTTGCGCTTGGCGGAGGTCTGAGCTCTCCGAGTGCTTTTCTAGTTAGTTATGGACTGGTTCTAAAAATGTATCATGAACTCACTTTTATAAAGTATACTTTTATTTATGCACTGGTGGGACTGGGTCTGTAATGGTTACCTTCCCATTTGTCTGTAAAGTGAAGTGTGTAAACTCCAAGTATATGTTATTACATTAAAATTATGCTGAAAAGTTTTATTTGCCAGGAGCAAATTTAAAAAAAAAATTTTTTTTAATGGGTCTGTCAAGCTCTTTAATTACTCTTCTGTCCTCATGTGTCCTTTCACAAACTTGCATTGCACATAATCATATGATAACAAACTGACATTTTGTCATCTACAGTATAAACCTAGTGAGTAAAAACCGTGGCGTGAGAACATGAGCATGCCTGGCTCACTGTCTGGAACTAACACCTAAAAGAAACAAACTTACAAAACCGTCAAAGCTTCAAAGTGCAAGGAAATGTGTGTGCATGTGTTTGGCTCAGATTATTTTCCTCTTTTTTGCTGAAATGTAAGCAAAAAAGGTAGATCTGAAACAGCAAGCATAGAATAATTAATAAAAATACAAATCGCAGCCCATTGTTTACCCAATGAGCCCTGCTTTCTGCTTCACTTCAGGAGGACAGCTATCATTAATGCACCTAATGTTCATGTTTAGCTATCTAGGCCAATGACACAAAATATCTAGCATGTTGTCTCATGTTTGCCAGGAACGCCTTTCACAACACTGGCATCTTTTATTTCTTGTTATGTAATGGGTGCAGTTGTAGCATTAAGGGTGAATAAACTATGATATTTTGCCAAAGGGCCTCTTTGTTTAAATGACTCTTCAGTGTCTAGTATCAGTACACTCTTCCTCTCTGCTGATAGGAGTCATATTGGGACATATTAGGTGTTTTTTTTGTGTGTGTTACTTCATGTTTCAAAGTTGGATTTTCTTTAAACTGGATTTGTCTATTCTATTTAAACCAGTCTGAACACGTCAGTATGTTAAACACTTCAGACCTACAGTACTTTCATGACATAAAAAGACTGTCATCTTTATACAAGACAATTACTGTATAACTGTATCAGTGATTTGGTTTTTTTGGGGGGGGGCAGGCTTTGCGGAGTTTACAGCTTCTCCCTATGTCTGTATGGTCCAGCTTCCATTCCAGAATGGCTGTTTGTCTGTATATGTCTGCCCGATGGTTGCTGGGATAAACTCCAACACCCCATGACTCTCTCAAGGATTAAGTGGTTCAGAAAATGAATGAGTGTTGAGATCTTGGACAAACAATAGCGAGAAGCCTCTGGCAAAATGTATCACATCTCATTTAATTCAGGTTGTTCATAAAAATTTGTAAAAGCTTTACAGCATTTCGATTATGAAAGGGAGAATTTTTACTGCTGATATTATATAATTATTGGTTTTCACTTTCCTCCTTTTGTAGGCGTTTTATACTAAATGACACCCTCTTTAGTGAGCTGGTTGAAGCCTCTCGGGACATACCTGGAAACAGATGGGCTGTAGGAGGAAATGCCCCAGTAATGGCTGGTCGCATGGCAAAAGAAGGATGTGATGTGTTGTTAGGAGGAAGCTTCAGTTCTGACTTCAATGATGTCCTTTCCCAACACATCACAGGTACACACACTTTGTGAACCCTTTTCTCTCCTCACCGTATAGTGATTTTCTATAATTCTTGTTTTCTTTCACACTTCACTTCTCATGGTCTCTGATTAACTTTTTATTGTACTCTCTGTTCTTTCTGTTTTGCTGTCCTGCTGTTTTCCTGTACAGTGGCAGGGGCTGTAGTTGAAGAGCCGGACATTCATCTGATTATGGAGTATCCATCTGGTGCTCAGTGGGGACACTACACCTCACGCAGAGCTAACAGGTATGTACCAGTTTAGCATTTGTCAAATGTTTGGAATCTTGAAAGGAGTTTTGTGCTAACCATAGGACAGATAAGGAAAGTTTAGTTGACAGTCACATAGATATTTGCTAAGCATTTTCATTTCATGTCACTACTATGGTATGGGTCACACAGTTGTTACCTAATGAAAAAGCACAATTTATTGGCATTTAACACTGGAGGACACAAATTATAAAAATGCAGTTATGTTTTCTCTTTAGTCTTTGTAACATTTTGCAGGGCTTAATATTTTAAATTAATCAAACAAATTTCTGAAATATTCACATTACTCATAATAGCAGGTATCAGTAGATGAATGATGCCTCGAGATCAGGGGACCTAACAGGATGATATTAAACAATGCTTGGCAGATCTCAAATGTGGAAAGTGGTAGAGTGATGAAGTATGATACTTCTATTAGGTTTTTTAGTCCTATTGACCTGGAAAATATTATGGAAAATAACTCCGATAAGCACAAATAACTGCCATTAGGTGAATGTATAATAACCGTGACCAGCCTCAATAGAGCCTCTGAAAATGGAGTGATATTGTACAAAAATGGTTGTAAGTCCTAAACAGAAATAGAATATTTTTGTTAAAAGCCTTGAATTAAAGCTGAAATTCTAGTTTGCAGTCACATCTTGATTACGTCATTTCAGATCTACTGTGGTGTTTAGAAGAAAAAGTGGTGTCACTGTCCAAATGCTTATTGACCTGACTTTAGATGCTGGTACCATGGGCAGCAGACTAAGTTTGTATGTGTCTTTTCTTTTGTTGATGTGGTCTATAGGTATATCGTCCACAGTGATGACCATAACCCTTACTTGGCCTCCATGGAGGACTTTGCTGAAAAACTTGAAAGTTTCCATCCTGATTTGCTGGTGGTGGGCGGACTGCAAATGATGGACAACTTTCCTTTCCAGTCAGGTAAAAGGAAAGCAATGAAAATGTTTCATTCATTGTTAATTTGCATGACGTACAAGATTTTAAACATCTGCAAAAGATTTGTGTTTTTCTAAAAGCATGCGAGGGATCTTGAGTTAGGATATTCAAGTCTTGACAGGTCAAACAGCTCGTATCGAAGCAGAAGTTACTGTTGTTTCCCTTTAAAGTCACCAATAGATTATGCGGGATTATTTAATTAGTATTGTACATATTTTTAATTTTGTTTTGTCAGTTATTCCACTTAAGACATGTATAGCTAGTCATTTTCCATTCACAGAAATGAAAAATAAAATCATAAGGACTGTTTGACATCATGTCACTCACATATTGGAGCTCAGTTAATCCGTCAGTGGAAGACAGTATTTTGATCATAAAGGAAGTTACTCTGTTTGCTGTTGGGCAGTTTACATTTGTCACATGATTCTTCTGTCTTGTCCCTTTGTCTCCTTCCATTTTGGTTACCATCCCTCCGTCATCCTATTTGTCTTATATTTCCTTTTATGCTCGTTTCTGTCTTCTTTTGTCTAACTTTTTCTTTTGTTTATTTCAGGTGAACGTGATGCTCTCCTGTCTCGTCTGGCCGACCTCCTGTCATCTTCATCTGCCCCAATCGGAGTGCATTTTGAGATGGCCAGCTTTGTAGAAGAAAGTATAATGGAAGACCTGCTTCATTATGTCATCCCCCATGTATGTATAACTGACCCCTGGAGGACATGAGGTTCCAAATTGGATACATATTAGAAACTGATGATGCATTTGTAAACAACTAAATCTGTGACCTAGCAAAAATGCAGTTTAGTTTTTTACTTTTGCTTTGTTATTCCATGTTAATACTTAAGTATTTGTATGTTTTGTTATGGTTTCTACTGACAAATTCTTGTTGCCCATATGCTTGGATCCTGTCAGTGTGATTTGAGAATTTTTGTAGAAGTGCAATGAAATTTCGGTCAGTTTAATGATTTCCTTAATGTGTTTTCTTAGGCTGACTCTTTGGGGATGAATGAACAGGAGCTTCCCAACCTTCTCAGTCTCCTTAAAGGCTCCAACATCACAGTTTTATCAGACCCAAACCCCCGCGTAGCCACAGTCCTCGATCAGATGAGGGAGGTCTATCGCATTCTCAACCAGCGCTACAGTGATGCTAATGCTGCCAGTACAGAAGGTGACACAAACGATGCTAAAGCAAAGGGGAAGCCACTGACTCGACTTCATGTTCACACACTGGCCTTTCAGGCCATGATTGTAACACGAGGGTCTCAGTGGAAGAATACCATGTCAGCCACCGCCAAAGCCTCTCTCACAGCTAACCGACATGTCTGTGGATCTAATGACATTGACCCCAGCAAAGCGAGGCTTATCATGGACGACTCCTTCTCTGTGAGCCGGCAGGAGGGTAGCCAGCGTATCCCTCTGAAAGAAACCAGGCCTGTCAGCTGCTGGGAGGAGGAAGACTATGAGATCTGTGTGGCACCTGTGCTGGTGTGCACTGAAGTTTTCCAAACTGCAGGTGGAGGCGACAACATCTCTGCTGCCGGCCTCGTTCTGCAGATCTAATACACATAGTGGTCTGTCTGTGTGTTGCGCTAACAGGATGTTGGCAAACAATGTGACTCAAGAAACTAAACCGTGATGCAAATTGACAATTGTGGCAAACAATGGTTGTGATGGGCATGGGCTCATGCTGTCACCCTTAAAGAATAAGGACAACTCTTAATACTTTTAGGAGTCAGAAGATGGGCAACATGGGATTGGCAATCAGTCAAGTCACCAGATTTCAGATGATTTCAATTTTAGACTGAATACAATAAAGTGGATAAATTAATTTATTACTGTATTTACATATGAAAATATGTATATGCACTGTTTTTAATGAAGTGCAAAATGATTTACATCCAGTTTTTTCCTTCTAGTTCAGCAGTTCATTATTGCCAAGTCATTGAGCCCATCGTCTGACTTCTTTTCTTTACTTAAGGCCTTACCACACTTGGCTCTTCATTCAGGATGAGACACAGAGGGATGAGGTTTGGATGAAGTCATGCAGACACCGCCTAGGGTAGCAGGTGTTCTTTGACTCATGTATCAGACTAAATGCATCACATGGCCAGTGTGGTGTCAAACAAACGGCTGTAGCAAAAATGTTCTTTTTTCATTTAAATCTCTATGCAGTAAACATGTCCAGTCTAACTGTGCCACCACTGGAATTTCTTTATCCTTTACACAGTTTTGTCTTGGTCATACCAGTAAAAAGTGCAATTCCTATGCGTTTTATCAGTTATCTAAATGTTTGACTGGACACAGGCTGTACGGGAAGGTCACATCTGAGGCCCTTAATGAGTCGGCTCTATCCTGCTTCCTCCCTCCTCTGTCTCACTCTCAAGGACGAGGAGATTTCAAGTCCAAGGCTGGTTTTGGTGATTGCGCATCACCTCCTATTCTTCCCAATATATGTGAAAACTTTGCATACTGGTTTGGCTATGTTTGCTTGTCTTTAAGGCTGTCATTCCTCTGTGTGTCAGCTGCAGTGCATTAATGCAAAAACAATGTTTAAAAAGACCACTCGTGGTAGTTGGGTGTCGACAGTGTCCTCTCTACCTCTGTCCTTGTTTAATTTTCATTTCGTTTCCTGCTAAAACATGTCCGTGTCACACATCTACTTTGTTCCTTATGCTCATCTTTTGTCTGGTCATGGACCAAACCAGAGTGGACTGCCTCACAGAACACTGCTGAAGAGAAGTCCATAGCAGCTGTTTCTCACATGATATGGCTGGATATAATAGAACACCACTTTATTTATAATTAGACACTTCTGAGAAAGAGTGTGTTAGCAACTTGAAGCTTGATTTCTAAACGATGCAGCTACCACAATACCAGAATCTATGGAGTAGCGGACCACACATAAAATGATTTTTCAGCATTTCATCATCATCTCACAAGATTAGAAGTCAGATTTTTTTTTTCCTCCTGTCAAGTATAAATTTGCATATGTTGGCACATTTGTTTTACACTATGCCTTTGTCACTATTGTTACCTGGTGTCAGGATTTTAATCACTTCCATTTGAAACTGTATTTAATGAACTGACTGGACTAAAACAGGAGCGATGCCCACTATGCTGTTTCTCTCACTATGTACAAATCAAACATTCCTTCAGAGCTAACTTGAGTTGTTCATGGATGACTTGTTTCTCTTTCTTTCTACATTGTTCAATCATTTTTAAAAACTTCCCTGTTGAGTAGCAGATTTTATTTTAAGTGGAATATTCTTTATTCCACTGCAGCAGGTGTGAGGTCAAAAAGAAGAACTAAAAGATACAGGAATCCCTTTAAATCTCCTCTCTGTGAAATGAGACTGTACTGATGGGTTGCTATTTGATTACCCTGAAGGGAAATGAGCCTTACACTGTCTAGATTTTTGGTGTTTTAGTGAAAAAGGGAATGTTTAATACAAACTTTTTCTATTACTGTAGGCTTACGCTCATGTTTTTTCCCCCTGGTGTCACTTTCTTACACTTTCTTGACTTGAAGCCAAGAATAACGGGTCATGTTTTTACTGTGAACTGAAAACAACGCATGCATTTGTGCTCATGTAGAATACTGCTTGTGTTTGCTGTCATATCATATACTTATCTAAGCTTTAGATAAGTTGTTTCATCCATGTTCCAAAGCTCTGTGTGACTGTTTCATGCATGTTATTAATTCAGTGCAGTGTTGTCTCAGATAAAATGCTACACTGGTTGAGCAACCAAATCACTGCTTTGTTTATTTCTTGCATATGAATGGGGGTAATTTATTAATAGGGCTCATAACCCATCATGGCTGCAGACTACATGATCAAGCAAATACATGGGGCACTTAAAGCATTTTGGTGAGATATATTCTTGTAGTCCACTGAGTATAAAACTCTCCAAAACACATTTCAGGTTTGTCATACCATGGCTTCTTTATCACAATCATTTAACAACACATGTTTGTTTAATTTCATTTAGTATCATTTCATAAAGGGAGAGATATTTGCTGCAAATGGGATTTGTTATATACACCTAATACAAGAAACAAACAAGAAAATTTACAAAACATTTAAAAGAACCAAAATAACAGACATTTAGGCAAACTTTTACATGACAGAAACATTTTATTTATTTACTACTTTGTATCTTAACGTCATGGTTTTAAGAGGCACCATATTTTTTAGAGTTTTTTTTATGTTTTAAACATTTATCAAAATAAAGTACACTGGATGGCCAAAAAAGGTCCCACACCCAATATTCTGTCAGACCACCTTTAGCTTTGATTACAGGTTGCATTTGCTGCATTTTTAATGCTACACAAAGCTTAGACCGTGCCGTAATGAATGTCAACATTTATTTCCACCCACAGTTGCATTAGGTTTAGACCACAATCTTATTTAGAGGATGGAGAATTGATTTCCCATGCTCCCTGAACTACTTCAGAAGCCAGATGAGCCTGATGAATCTCAATATTCTCCAATCTGTACGCTCTTTAGCAAATTGACAGTTATTTAAAAAATGAGACGGTATTCATGCATCAGTTAGGGTTAGATAACAGCTGCAGCTGAATTAGTCAGTGCAGTAAATATCCAATGGTTAAGTGTTTGCTTATTCAATTCCAGGTGGAGACTTTTTTTGGGGGGGGGGGGCAAGCTGTGTATAACCTCTAAAACAGTAAACAATAGAGTGGTAAACAATACTGCTTCTAATGGAGCAGCTACATAGATGCAGAAGCTGTACGCAGTTCTGAACACAGTGTTTTATAACAAATCTTTTGTAATACTCTCAAACATTTACTTCTCAGGGTCTATAGTCAGCTGGTAAAGGACGTCTTTGTAGTAGATTAGGTTCTTCTCACTATCAGCGAGTGCTGTCAGCATCTCATCCATCTCCTCCTGAGTGAAGGGTTCACCTGGTTCAGGACAACCGCAAGAAGAACACACACATAAGTTCAAACAAATGGCAGATACAGGCTCTGTAGACACATGGGGGGATCATTTACTGGGTTATGCTATGCTAACACGCCCATATGTTCACTTCACAGAGTAAACCAGAAGAGGCTTTGCTTTGCTTTACCTTCCTCTGTCATGTATTTTGTCAGCTCCTCAGGCTCCAAGTATCCTTTCTTTTGTTTGTCCAGAACCTGACAACACAGGGTCACTTTACATGTATCTATGCTTGAACCAAACTGTGATACACTGATGTAGTTACATTCAGATACAGAAACTCCTTCATCACAAAGACAAGATATATACACTAAATACTTAACTAGAAAGTATTGTAATATATTTATACAAATGATAAATAATTATTATAATAATCCTGAATTACATGTAACTATGCACAGCTCTTATACCATAGAATAATTCAAGAGAATATAAACAAACAGAGCTGGTCTCACCTCAAAGGCCTGGAGAATCTTTTCTTCACGGATAGGAGGGAACCTAATACAGTCACACCAGTCATCAGTCATGTTATTTATGTTCATGACAGGTAATATATAGTAAATTACTGGAGTGAGGCTTAATGTGCTTAGTAAACTGAAGAAAGACACTATGGACTTAGGTATACTAAATTGACTGTTATATGAGTTCCGAAGTCTGCAATGTAAAGAACATTTTTTATAGAAAATATAGATTAAATTGATGATATTTGCTACCGTTAGAATTTTAAGAACCTTTATAGAGGCAGAAAAAGCAGCGAATACAGTCACAAACCAAAGGAAATGCCTTACTTGCGCTCTAACAAGACTTTTGTCATGACTGGGAGGAACCTCTCCAAATGTATATATCCTGTCTGATCCTCTTCCACCTGGTTGGACACAACAAAGATGCAACGATTTCCTCTAAATAACATTCAAAAAATGCTCCAGATACAAAATTAATATTGATATCTATGGACAGAATTTTAGCAGTTGAAAAATGTAATGTCATTTCAGAGTTGTGTACAGTAGTATGTCTGATCTATGATATATCACAATCTTGTTCTTCTAATAATTGTACACCTGAAAAAAGTCTCCAATTATTTGACTGTATTTAATTGTAACCAAAGAGATATTAATTTCACCTCAGCTATAAAGTCATGTAGATCTGCTTTAGTGGGGAAGCAGCCCAGGGAATAGATGATGGTGTCAATCTCCCTGAAAACAAATAAAATAACAGAATATCCTCATTAAAATCACTAAATTACAAACTTCATGTTAAAACATAACTTGTGTCATTCTATGGTTAAAGCTTGAAAATGTTAAAGATAAATTATAATCAAATGTATGCACGAAGTACTCAGATGCTAAAGAATTTGAAACATGGGCCTCGTTAGAGACCCGAGCATTCAAGGCTTGAGTTAAATTTGAGAGTAAGAGACGGACAGACAGACAGACGGACAGACAGACAGACTAAAACAACCATATGACCTGAACAGAAGGACAGACCTGAACCAGGGTCTGCTCCTGTAGGACCCTCCTCCTACACTGTCTGCACTTACTGCACAAAAACAGCCTTGATGTCTGTGTGTTTATTTACATCATTTTATTTTAAATATCTGATCTTTATTTTAATACCAGCACTCTTTTTAAATTTGCAGTCTTAGCACATTCCACCTTGGAAAGCTTTGGAAATGTTAACGTTTGTTTGTTCTGCCAATAAAGCCTTTTTGAATTGGAATTGAATTGACTTGAGAGAGAGAGAGAGAGAGAGAGAGAGAGAGAGAGAGAGAGAGAGACTGTGTGTGTGTGTGTATTACGAAGACCCCCCCCCCAAAAAAAAAAAAACACATTTTCACTTTGAGTCCGTGGCTTTTGTCCTACAGTCAGAACAGGCTCCATCTCACCGAACATCTACGGTGTTGTTGGAATTATGGTCAAAAGACTCAAAAGCTGCTCGGATCTTCTTCTGGATGTTCGACACCAGGCCCTCTGACAAAGACATAGATGTACAGGAAGGGGAAACCAAAAGAAAAGTTGGAGTTAGAAAGTTAGTTTATTTCTCATAGGGGATAAACATGTGACTGCACTGACCTGCGCTCGGCTTCTTCTCCGCCATGTTTTCTGTATGATTGTTACTCTGTTGCCCAGCAACCGGCTGGCGTTTGAAGAAGCAGGAAGAAGCAGAGTCAGCTGGCAGATGGCACCACAATATTCACTAAATATGTATCAGAAATTCCAAAAATTCTGAAAACCATTGAATTCTTCTCTAATGCGTCAGGGTTCAAATTAAACCTAAATAAATGTGAGCTGATGTCAATCCAATAATTCAGCTTATTTGGATGAATATTTGTAACCAAACTGGAGTGTATCTCCAGATGTATCTATCGAGCACTTATTGGCCCTTCCTAATAGTGCTATTAAAAAACTTAATCAGTTTAATTTTGACTATATTTGGAGAAAAAAATGAAGAAAATCCACTACATTATGAAAGTAAAAATGACTAAAGAACATGAGAACTGTGGCCTTCGAGTCGTTGATTTTGACTTTCTAAATGGGACCTTAAAAATTCATTGGCGAAAACCGCTTTTCAATAATAACTTTTAGGCATCTGTGCCCTTGGACTGCCAAGCTGTTTGTAGACTTTCAATTTGAAAAAAGAAGCAGAGGAAGCAGCTGGAGTTTCAACAAAGAATATGATTTGTACTAACCCTAGCCCCCCCACCTCCTTTTTTTCTCTCCAAAATTTGTACTCCATTTTATTTTGACAGTTGTTGATATCTATGTACTGTATGTATTCCTGGTTGCACCTGTGCCTTCAGATGTTC
>JAPTYQ010000018.1:44878359-44890918 GCA_029814465.1 Ostorhinchus cyanosoma
ACAGAAATATTCAAATAAATGTAGATATTCAACACCAGTTTTTGCTATTAAAAATAAAATCAATTTACTGACAAACTTCTTATTTTGAAGCAAAGTAGTGTACTATGTTTCATTTTATTTTTCCATATCAATAAGTAAAAGTAAAAGGTAACTGATGAAAGAAACAAAAAACTCCATATACCTGCTCATTAAGCTCTGAAATGGATAATTTGTGTGTTTCCAACTCTTTTTGCATAGAGTTAACTGTAGACTGGAGGTTCTCCTGTTGCTCTCTGAGTTGCTCTCCCTCTTCTTCTGTTCTCTGCTTTTCCATTTCCAGTGAGGAAAGAGCTGCACTGAATGTTTCGTTTTCTTCTTTCATTAAAGAAAGAGCAGCCTGGCATTTATTTGCTTCAGAGTCTAACTTCTGTCTCTCCTCCTCTATTCTTTCCTTTTCTTCTTTTAGTGACAAGAGGGTTTGCTGCATATCAAGTTTCTCCTTTTCTATCAAAGTCAGATGAGACTGAAGCTTCTCTTTCTCATTAGCCAGGTTTGCTTTTTGTTCTGTCACATCTGCCAGAGTGCTGTGCAGGTCATCTTTCTCTTGTTCTACTGAAACTAAGTTTGAGTGTAATTTCTGTTTCTCATCTTGCAGCTGTCTGTTTTCCTCTTCAATCTGATCCTTCTCTGCTGTCAGAGATGAGATGGTTTGTAAAGAGGCTTGGTGCTGACCTGCTTCCTGCTCCCTTACTGCTGCAAATGCTCTTTGCTCTTCCTCGTTACCTTTCACAAGGCTTTTTAGGGTCCCATTTTCCTCTTCTAAAACCTCAATATGACTCTTCAGATCATTTCTTTCTTTCTCCCACTCCTCTCCCTGAGTACAAAGCCTTTCTCCCTCTGTTTGCAGCTCCTCCAAAGAGCTCTGCAGATAGCTTTTCTCTTTCTCCAACTCTACCAGCAGAGACTTCATCCTCTCTTTCTCCCCCTCCATTTCTGAAATTGTATGATCATAAGAGATCTCCTTCTCCTTCAAGACCTCAAGTTGTGTCTGGAGATCATCCATCTGTCTTGTTTGTTTCTCTGCTTCCTCTTTCATCCCTTTCTCCAGCTCCTGTACCCTGATTTTCTGTCTTTCCTCTTCTTCTCTCCTATCTGTTTGCACCCTCTCAAGTCCTTGCTCCAGCTGCTCTTTAACTGCCTTCAGTTCTTCAATCTCTTTGCTTTTCATCTTCAGATCTCTTTCCATGGACTCTTTCTCAGTTTTGAGGTTTTCCAGAGCAGCAGAGAGTTGTGTTAGTTTCTCAATGAGCTCCATTTTCTCCTCCTCCACCTAAAGGTCAGAAATGTCAGTGATGAACGTAGGAAAGGAGGAAAAATGTATGATTAGTGTTCTGAGAGAATCCGTCAGTATTATTACACAAACTTTATCAGATATTAAATAGTCAAAGACAGAAGCTATATGAGAGTACCTTTCTCTTTTCTTCTTCCAGCTCAGCTTTAACAGTCTCAGCCTGTGTGAGAAAACATTTGGTTTTTTGTTTTATTAAAGCACTTGAATATATCATGGAACAATGTGCTTCTTTTCTAAGCCAGCTATGTTTATACCTGCACTACAGTGTCCTCTAGACTTTGCTCCACCTCTTCCTTCTCTCGCTCAAGGCTTTCAATACGGTCTTGTAACACATCTGACTTTCTCTGTGCAGCTGAAAAGGAACAAATTTACTGTCAGGCCGGCTCTCAAAAAAAAAAAAGGCAGCCATTTTTAAAGACGATAATCACCTTTGAGCAGCTCTCCTATTTTCCTTTTCTTACGCTCATCGGATTCAATGCGGACCTGGAGCTTTTCAATGCCAGTCCTCATCTGCTGGACTTCATCTTGTGTACAGTTCAGACGAGAAGCAATTTCTCCCTTTTCTAGTAGAGAAGACTCTAAAGACTGTGATAGGCGGCTCACTTCTCCCTCTAAGGCCTTAGTATGACCAGGAAGAAACACAGATATGAGGGGTGGTAGAGCTTTTTAGTGAACAGGCTAATCATTTTGCAGAATCTTTGCAAAACCCATACAATTGAGAGGATGAAGTGAGGTGCAAACACATCCATGTATAACATACTGTGTAGACTCCTCCTCACCTGTATCTTGCTGACCATGGACTCGGTGTGCTGAATATCAGAGGTGTGGTCTTCTTTGATTCTGTCCAGTTGATCAATAAGCTCCTCTCTTTCTCCACACTGCTGAGAGATGGCCTGCTCAAGAGTCTTGATCTGCTCCAACAGCTTCAGTGATGACAATTAAAAACAAAATTACTTATCACAGCAAGGTTTCAAACTGCTAGTGCTCTCATATCTAGTTTGTATCTATGCGATATCCCTACCAATCACTAGCTCTTCTTCAGAGCTTGTGAGCAACAATGTCTCAAAATTTAAAAAAAAAAAAAAAAAAATCTGATTCACTTTTGCTATAAGCGTCTACAGTCTCACATTTCAACGGTGAGAGAAGAAAGTCCAAAATATGTGATAAACCAAGGTTTTCTTAATCAGTGTAGCCAATAGGAGCACTTGGATCCTTCACAGCTGTATCTAAATTGTCCTTTTTTTAAATCCATAATTTCCTGTGACTTGAAACTAATTTCCATTTCAGATTCTGAACTAAAACCATCTTTGTTCTTTATTAAACCAGCAGAGTGAAGTACCTGTTGCCTCTCTGCCTCCAGTTTTTCCATTTTGCTTTTCAGTGCTTCATAGTCCTTCTTTCCTGCTCTGATGTCCTCTTCCAGTATGACAATTAGGGCTCTGGTGTCACAATTTGTCTTCTCCAGATTGTGAACTTGCTCTTTGCTTTGGCCCAAAGACTGGTTCAACTCATCTCGCTCCTCTGTGCAGGAAACTAGCTCTGATCTCAGCTGGGTTGTCTGGACAAACGCCAAGAGTTAGTTTTGACATCAAACAATTTTTTTCACTTAACGGAACCTTTGGAGCATAGACAACGTTCAATAATCCTGTCATGAGCACGATTTTAACCATGCTTTTACAGAAGGAACATTATGTCATGTTTAGGTATCGTTACATATTTTAGCTCTGGTTTGTGACTGAGCACTGACCTCTGTCAGGAGTGTTTCTATCCGGTGCTCCATGCCTGAGCAGGTCCTCCGCTGGGTTTCCATCTCTTCCTTCAGCCTCATCCTCTCCTCCTGCAGCGTCTCCAGCTCTCCCTCCATTCCCAGGATGTGCTGCTCCAGGTTAGCTTTCTCTGAGCGCACCCTCTTCAGCTCACTCTCCTGTTGAAGGAACTTCTCATCCCATCCACCTTAGAAAAAAACACATGCATAAAGAAACAGAAAAGCAACATCCAAGTTGGAGTATGTTTTTCCTTTAGAATTTTGTGGGCATGCATGAATGCAGGCAATATGTAATTACCTATGCCAGATAAAGTAGAATATTCTGCTTTCATTTTATTTTTACCTTTGGCCATCTCCAGCCCCTCCAGCATCTCCATGACATCAGTCAGCTGGCATTTAGAGGTTTGTAGCTGCAGAGTTAATGTCTCCTTCTCCTCTAACAGCTGAGTGACCTACATAAGAACAGACCATATCCAATACATCAGTTACAGGAGAATGCCATAACATTGTTATCTCTGTGCTATCATTCTGCAGTTCCTCCTCTTACCTGGTCTGCAAGGCCTTTCTGCTCCTCCAAGCACACATTTAGTTTATGTGCTACACCACGTGCCTCCTCCTCAGCCACACTAACTTTGTTCTCCAAGTTTTTAACCAGGACCTCCAGCTCAGTAGTCAACTCTTTTCTGAGTGCAAGGTCAGAGTTTAATACTTCAAACTCTGAACGCAGGCTCTGAAGCTCTTGCTCTCTTTTTCTGGCTGTTTCCATATCGTGCTCAAAGTCATCTTGTACATCAGACCCTGCAGTGCAGAAAGATTTAATACATACAAATTATTCACACTTCATAGAATGATATTTAAGTCATCATAAATTAATCTAAATTGTCCAAATGAGTGTCACGTTTTACCATGCTAAACTAAATCATAATGCAATGCTAATCCACCTGGGTAGTTTATCATATTAAACTTTAGTTATAATTTTGAAGAAAATGTTCATCTTAATTTAGAGTTTTAATTGAAAGTGAAAAGACTCAATTACTGAAAATAACATACCATATTATTACTTTATCACATTATATTAACATTCATTACACACCTGAGGATTGTTCTCCCTGCACATCAGATTCATTTTTAGAATCAGCACTGCCATCTCCAGGAAGCTGAAAAACCCCCACAGTACACAGATTGACAATAACTGATGATTTGTTTCATCAGATAAATATACTTCAAAATTCATCAAGGTATGAATGCCACACATATAAACACCAGGTTATACTTTAACAACATCATGATCTTGATTCATTTGTTTTCTACCTGATCTGACTGTTGATGGTCATTCTGCTGCTTCTCTTCATTATTACACTCGGTTTCATCTACATCAGCAGCACATGCATCCTTCCCCTCCTCCAGATGGATCATTTCTTCTTCAGTGATGCGCTCGTCGTAGTCCTGCTCTGCCTCACTAATGTGGGTGACAGGACATTATGTTCACTTATAACATAAAACACCTATGAATACATTTCTGCTCAGTGCAAAACTCATACCTGAAATCCCCTCCCATTCGATGGGAATGTCCTCTTGCATCTAGGAGGACATCAGTATTAGAATCAACTTCGTCCACATCCGCCTCCAGTGCAGGCTCTGTATTGGTAGGGCCTTCTCCTGCTGTGGCAGGTACGATAACTTAACCACAACATATGAAATTAAAACTTGATTCAAAACACTTTCACCTCCTCAAAATACTCACCAGTCATTTCTGTCTGCACAGACTCCATACAACTGAAGGTCTCTGCTTGGTCCTGAGTTTCCTTCTGTTCAGAGAACTGCTGTATGATTCTGTGCTGCTCACTGACCTGTTCCAACAGTGAATCATACTGCTGCTTGAACACAATCAGCTCTTCCTGTAAACTGGCCAGCTTCTGATGGAGTTCTGCCTGCTCTGCCTCAAAACGTTGGCTCCTGTTAGTTAATAATTTCTGTTAATATGAAGCCATTGAAAATTGTCATGCAAACCAATGTTAATAAGTACAAGCATACAAATCCATTTTACAATGTAACTGGCAAATAAAAAGGGATGAGCTCACGTATACCTGTGTTTGTTCTCCTCATCATTCCTCATCTCGAGCTCTTCCTTCAGCCTCTGGTGTTCCTGCTCTGAGGACTGGAGGGAATGCTGGATGCACTCATTCTTCTCTTGGAGTGAAGACACCTCATTTTCATACCTCTCTATTCTTTCTTGTAAGTGCAACTTCTCCTCTGTGTCCTGAATCACTTTATGTTCTAATCTGTCATTTTCTTTTCTCAGCTGATCACAGCTCATTTCCAGTTGAAGCTTTTCCTCATTCACTTGGTTAATATTAGTCACTAGATCATTTTTCTCTGATGCTAGTTCACTTATTTTAGTCTCAAGTTGGAGTTTTTCCTCGTTTTTCATATTGAGGGCAACGTCTAGTTGTTCTTTCTCCTCAATGGTCTGTCTCAGGGTAGATTCAGCTTCTTGTTTCTCTGTAGTCATTCGCTCCTCATTTGACTTCACATTCTGCCAATCTGTAGTTAACTGATCAATGCTGGTTTGCAGTTGTTGGTTCTCCTCCGTAAGTTTATTTATGCTGTCTTTCAACTGTTTCTTCTCCATATTAACTTCCATCATGTTAGTCTCAATGTTGTTCTTTTCTTTGACCAACAGGTCTTTGTCGTTAATTAGTTGACTTAGAGTTGTCTCTAACTTTTTCTTTTCCTCTGTGATCTCACCAAGTTTCGACTCTAAGGCAACAATACTCTCCTCTAGTTGGTCTCGTCTCACAGCATCCTCTTCTAAACGAGTTATTTCACAGCTTCTCTCCATCAACTCCTCCCTTGCTGTGACATACTGTGTCTCCAGCACAGAGTTCTGAGACTGGACCTCCTCTAACCGGGACTCCAAGACAGAGACCTAAAGACATACAATTATAGATGAATTTCATTACAATATTCAGTTAAGGTTTGCTTTGTCTGGCTGATAACAGTCTTAAAACTTAATTTCTGTGAATTAAAATATGTTTGTACATTATTTAAACCTTATTTCCTGTAGCATAAACTCTGATTTCATTCAAAGCCCTTCTGGTTCTCTTGTCTGCTAAGTACAGGAGGGTCAGGAAAAACTGAATAAAGTGTAAATGAAGTGTAACAACAGTGGCAAACAATTTGCTAACTCGACAGTGTTCCTACCTGGGCTTTGCTGTCTTCCAGCCTGACTTCCATATCAGCCATCTGGGTTTTGTTCAGAGCCAGCTGGGCCTCAAGTGACTCAACGGTTCCCTTCAGCTCTTCCACCTGGTTGTCAAAGGAGTTCATAGCTGACTCGTTGTCCTCCAGGTCCATTTGAAGCATCTCCAGCTGCACCTTCAAATGAATAGACGAACAAATCAAATTAATCAAAGAACAACTGCATGTACTGACAACACAATAACAATTCATTCTAATGTCAAACCTTAATTTTGTTCATGGCGACCGTCTTCTCCTTCAGGAGCTCTGAGGTTTTGGTTTGTTCTGCTTCTGCTTTGTTCAGCTTCTCCTTCAGCTCTTTTATTGTGTTGTCCCTCTCTTTCAATCCATTTGAAGCAGCAGTCAGAGTGGTCTTCATGGTTTTGATCTCTTCCCGACGAGACCTTACTTCTCCTTTCGCGGCAGTCACTGTTTGCTTTGCTACTTCAAGCTGATCTTTAAGGTTCTTCTCATTATTAAGGAAATTTTCCCTCTCCACAGCATGACTTGCAGATGCTTTGGTCATGTTCTCTGTGAGTTCTTTGATATCTTTCTGCAAAGCAGCAGCCAAATTGTTTTTCTCGAGCAGATTATTCTCCAAGTTTGATTTGATTTCAAGAGTAGAAGAGTGACTCTGTTCAAGAGCTTCCAGATTCTTCTGAAGTTCAGCATGAGCCAGATTGACTACATGGATTTCATTCTGCAAGATGACAAGTTTCTCTGCTGCCTCTTTCCCAGCAGAAACAGTCTCTTCCAGAGTTGATATCTGTACCAGAAGGTTGTTTATCTTCTCAGTCTGAGTATTTTGGAAAACCTTATAACATACAGAAGAACAGGAATTCAATCAGTGACAATCAATGATTTGGATTCTTCAAACTGGACAAAATAATACTGGTCTACTAAAAGATATGTATATTACCTCTGCATCTTTCTTCATCTCTTGTACTGCCTTTTCCAGCTCAGCCTTATGTTCCTTCAGAGAAAGTATCTCAGCTTTAGCCTCACTGTGATACCTCTCCTTCTCTTCTATCTGACTTTGCAGTTCCTTCATCTCCTGTTCAATCAGCTGAACTTCCTTTGACTTTTTCTCATACATCTTTTTGTTTTCTTCATCACTATCTGAGAGTGTCTTAATTTGTTTCTGTAGCTCAGCTGACAGCTGTTCCTGAACTTTCAAGAACTGATCCATGGAACTGACCTGAAACACAAACAATTACCCTTTTTATCATTCATAAGTGCATTTTAAATAATTAATATTGTGTTCATCCAGGATACTTGTTTTGGATGGAATTGGACTGCCTGTTTTAGTCCTCTGTTTATCCAGAAGTTGTACAACAATAATTGATGGCCAAATGATAATATGAAAATGTAATTATCTGGTTAAATAATCTTGTAAACAAACCTGATTTTTGGTAAGCAGTAGTTCTTGTTGAGCCTCTTCCAAATTCAGCTTAATCTGCTCAGTTTCTTCAACCTTTGCTGAAATGCTCTCCTCACAGTGTTTCAGCAGGGAAGCTTTCTCCTCTTCCCACCTGAAGGAGATCAGATGAAAAGGACCGACAAGACTTTTATTAAAACCTGTGGTTTTCTGAAGGAAACAATGAAAACAAGTACGCAGTATTCACACATAAAGTGTAGACAGTATATTCCTTATGTATACACTGACTTGCCAAACACAAAATCCTTATTTTTACAAGTTGAAACAATAATAGAATTCCCATTGTAGATAACTGAAGGCTGTTGTATATGAGAAATTAATAAACACCCACCTCATATTCTGCTGCTCCTGCTGTGCCGTTGCCAAAGTGAGGCTATCTCTCAGCTGGTTGATCTCAGCTTGGCCCAGTTCTACCAGTTGGTCTTTGGAGCGGACCAGGTCGCAGGTCGCCTGGTGTTCGTCCTGCAGCTGGGTGTTTGTCCTCTCAGCCTGCTCGGCTCGGCTAACTTCCTTTTGCAACTGTGACTGAAGATCTTTCACCTGTTTGGATAAAAGAGGTAAATCTGAATCATTTGCATTATTTCACATGCATACACTAACAGTCTAAATGGTTACTAAAAGTGATTACATTAAAAAAATAATTAAAAAATCTAATAAACAACTATCAAAATATGTCACTCATTAATATATAAAGTGAAGCCTGATATTGTTTAACACATAACAAAAAGATCCAAGTCTATTCTATTGAGATGCAAGTTACTTATTTTTTCAACTCTGGTATCGGACCGACACTTGGAATCTGCCAACAACCAAAGTCAATATCAATGTCAATATCAGTAGCAGACCTGAAAAATATGGATTGGTGCACCTAGTCCAAACAATAGATAAAAATGGGCCTTAGCATTCACAAAAGGATATCTTATTTGCAGAAATTGGTGATTAAAGCCTATAGTGGTAAAAAAAAATGGTATAATAGCACATCCATGTTTACAAAAAATTGTGAAACTTCGTTTGATTTACTGACCTGAGATTGGAATTGTGCCACTTGCAAACCAATATTCTCTAGATCCTTGGTGTGTTTCTGTCCAGCCTCAGAGAACTGGGACTGGAGCTCTTGGTACTGGTGTTCCTTCTCTTCCAGCTCAGTGCTCTTGTTGAGGAGTTCTCCCTTCAAAGAATCTATGTGAGCAGAGAGAGTGGCTTTCTCTCCTTCTACATTCACCAACTGCCTCTGAAATACAAAACAGAAACATCTTCAGTTTATTTACTGTTGATTAAACTTCTTACTTCAGAACAGCAGCATCAGCAGTTTCTTAGGTTTACATATCAGTAGAGATATACAAAACAGATTAATAATGCAGGATAGATTAAATATCATAATTAGATTATAACACTGAACATTTAATTTCATATTCAAGCCCAATTTCTTCTTATTTTAGCTCATTAATTTACCTTATGTTTGGATTGCTTCAACTACTGGCTTTGTTTTACTGAAATACACTTTTATCGTTTTTAAAAATAGCAAAGTATTATTGAATACATTGTTATGGTGGCCTTTCTACAATGAGATTAAAAAACAGGTTACAAAACAACATAAACATATTTTAAAAGCATCCATACTGAAGAGTCAAAGCTAAGAGAAATTAAAGTAAATGCAGTACATATTGAGCATATTTTTCCTAATCTATGTAAGGCATCCATTGCACCTTACCTTGAGTTCATCATTAGCTTCATTCAGCATGGTGATGCTCTTCTCCAAGTTGCTGATTTTATCTGTGAGTTCCTTTTGCACAGACTCGGTTTCATTAATGAGGGTTTCCTTCTCTGTTCTCCACTGCAGCAGTACTTGGTATTCTCCTTTGAGTTCAGTACACTCAGTCTGACTCGCAGTGAGACTGGATTTCAGCTCTTGGATCTCCCTGTCTAAAACGCTCACCCTGTTAGTCAACTGCTCTGTCTGCTGCTTCTGTTTCTGCAGTTCATTCTGAGATCTACAGAGTGAATGAAGGTATTTAGAGGGATCAAACATATATGGACATTGAATAAACATTCCTCTTTTGTCAATAGTAAAATACTAACTTGTCATTTTTGGTCTCTGCTTCAGAAAGTGTCTTTTTCAAGTTTTCCAGCTCCCGAGCTGAGGACTGAGTCTGCTGCTCCATTTTAGATTGAAGCCTCTTCAGCTCCTCAGACTGAGCCTCTGATTTTGCTGAAAGGGCCAAATGGAAAAAAGATAATGCCTGAGCTTATTCTACTATACTAGTAATAAAATGATATAAATATAGAAACCTGAAATGCTGCCACAGGTTTGATTAGGCTACAAGTTACCTTTGAGGTCATCTAATAGACCTTGGGTGCGTTTAAGGCTCTGGTCTGAGCTCTTTTTCTCATCCTCCAGCTGACTCAGGCGCCTGCTGCTCTGGTCCAACTGGACAGTCACACTGTTCTTCTCTCTCTGCACCTCCTAGGGAAAAAAGATAAGGGAGTGACAGAAGAATGTGAGTTGACTTTTTTCCACCACTATATCAAGTTATTATACACAAACAATGCAATTTTAATGCACAAAGCAGGACCCCACCTCCATTTTCTTGCGGACATCCTGCTCTTTGGTCTGAGTTGCCTGCAGGCTCTGTTCTGCCCTCAGCAGTTTCTGTTTCTGTTCCTCGAGCTCCTTCTCAATCTGCTTCTTCTGGCAGGTCACCTGGACTCACCAGAGGAGATAGGAATCAATAAAGAGACACTTGAAAACAAAAAAGGAACCATTTGTGACAAACATTGTGCACAAATATATTTCATCAAATATATTTTGCAAGAGTTTAACATTAAATAAAAAGTCAAGTGTAGAGATGATAACAGAGTATATTACCTTTTCCATGTCAGACTGTTGTACATTGTAGTCCTTCTTGTACTGCTGGATCTCTTGTGTCAGCTTAGTCTGGGTCTGGTTCAACTGCTGCTCCAAAGCACGATGAGTATTCTGCAGCTGGGCCAGTTCCTAAACAAAATATGAAGAAAACAAAGATTTAAGTAAATACATACATTTACAGTGCTTGATTAAACCAAAAAAATGTTGAAATGGTGGCATGATTCCTTAGCCTTTCACCTTTTGACTGTCTCTTTCCTGGTCCTTGAGTTTTTGTTCCAGAGCTCGTTTGCAGCTCTCTGCATTGTGCCTTTGACAACTCATCTCCTCTGTGACTTGCTTCAGCTTTTGCTCAACAGATGAACACTGAGATCAACCGCAAAAGAGCTTTAGTCATTTGTTAATCTTCCTTCACCTATGTCTCATATTGTAAAATGAATGCAAAAAAATATAATCCACATGAATGGAATTGTTTCTCTGTACCAACTACTGCATCATACCTTGGCTTGGACCTGTTGGTGTCTGTCTGTGGCCTGACTCAGCTCATGGCTGGTCTTGGCCAGGTCTCTGTCCCGCTCAGTCAGATCTTTACGCGCCTGGTTCAGCTGAGTCTGTAGTTCTTGTAGTTTGGAGGCTTGGCTGCGAATGTCCTTATCCTGATTGGCCAAACTCCTCTCTAGCTCTGATACACGTCCTCGCAGCTCTGGAGAAACATTGACAATTAAAGCCCTTATGGTCAAATCAAAAGTAGCGAATGTACGAAACAGAAGATTTCAAACACAACACAAAATACTCATTACAAAATAATTACAAACAATCCACCTTGGTTGAGAGTCTTGAGCTGATCCATCTGTTGAGAAGACCCACTGGGACTCGGCATCGATGCATAACAGCTCATTCGCTGACTGGCTTTGATTGGAGTTGCTTCATGGGACTCCCACAGAGATGTACCCCGTCTCTTCAGTGGTGTTTCCATTGCATCTTGAGAATGGCGGCTGTGTACTTGATCCTGCTGTTGCCATGGGAATATGGAAGATCCAGCTTGCTGGCGAGCAGCAATGTCCTTATGGCTTACACTAACTGATGTCTGATTCAACATCTTGTAGAGAACAAAAAATAAATCATCTTAAGTTACAAATTCAAAAGAAAATATCCATCGTAACTAATTAACGTACTTACTTTGACCTGAAGAACTTTGAGTTCAGTCTCTAGTCTCTTTCTTTCTTCTACCTCCTGGCTATATTTCTCCTGCAGTTCCTCTAGTTTGTTATCTGTACAAAATAAGAGAATAACAGTTACAGAAGCATCACATTCATTCAGATTCAGATACATATTCCTATACACTAGATCAGAAACAGGTGAAAAATATCAACCAAACCACCAATTAAACTATGATATACACAGCCTAAAATATGCAGGATGAGACAGCTTGAAATACCCTGATGTCTGTAGGCCTGAACAGGAGCTGGTGTAGCAAAACCTTTCTGTGGAGTGGTGGCAGTCTGAAGATCAGAGCAGGAAGTGGACAAAGAAGAAGCACCTGCAGAACGATCCAGTTCATTTTTGTACCTAAGAAGATGGGAAAACAAAGACAGGATCTTCTTTTAGGGATTTGTGTGATCCTATACATATGCCTTTGATTTAAAAAGAAATTATTCAATACATTAGAAAGTATTGTTCAAATCTATCCTTTTATAAGGCTGCATATAAGCAGACAAATCATTAAACTTACTTCTTAAGCTCCTGCTCCAGTCGTTCTATGGTTTTCCTGCACGAGTTAAGCTGACCCTCCAGGTAGCTAACCTAAGTTCAGGAACAGAAGTAAAAACTTAATTTATTGTTATCAACACTGCACACACACACACACACACACACACACACACACACACACACACACACACACACACACACACACACACACAC
>JAPTYQ010000018.1:44954956-44973223 GCA_029814465.1 Ostorhinchus cyanosoma
ACACACACACACACACACACACACACACACACACACACACACACACACACACACACACACACACACACACACACCTTGTAGTGCCCACTAAATAATAGGCGAAAGAGATCCCACTGTTATGATCTCAGACAAGCTTTGGGGAAAAATAACACTAGTCTATAATTTTTCTTCAAAAATGATCTGCCTCAGATGTGCCAAATCTTACAACCTTTAATGAGATGAATTGGAAAAAAAAAAGGGCATGTTTTAATGTATGATAGTGTTATTACATTTCATATACATTTATAAAATGTAAAAAAGAAACTGTAACGTGAATGTATTGTGATGTGCAGACAGTGTTTTGAAGTCGATCTGGAAGCTCTGAGACAAACATTCCTTTGCAGTAAAACTCATTCTTTCATTAATTCTCAGAATTTCACATTTTGAACCAAGACTGTATCTGGGAAACTGCAGCCAACCAGCGTTTCTGACTTAATTTTTCTTTTTCTTTATTAGTGACTCAGACTTGGTAAAATGTCACTACTTTTATTCTGGAGGCATTTGTAACATGCAGAATGTGCTCTATCTCACTGCTCCAAATCAACATTAAAGTAAACCTTGAAGAGAACAAGAACCTGGGAATCCATCTTTAATGCTCTATTCTATTCTATTCTATTCTATTCTATTCTATTCTATTCTATTCTATTCTATTCTATTCTATTCTTTTTTTACTTTGAGTGTCTAGGTATATTGTTATTTTTATTTTCTGAATGTAACAATTTATTTCTATTTAATATCTCTTTTCCTGTCTGGTTGATGTGGTATTTTTATGTTTTGTCAAGTATAGCAAAATTCTGGGTATCATTTGATATTGTTTTACATCAAATTCCAATAACTCCGGAGAAAATCTGATTAGCATCAGTATATGCAGCTTACCTTTATATTAATGTACTGTATATTAACAGAGAACTTGAAGTTGTGGAAAATGAAAACTAGCTGAAAAATAAAATCTATAGATTTGTATTGGAATATGTATCGTACTTTCCTTTTTGTTAAAATTGGAAACTGGTATCAAGAATGTTGAACAACAGCCAGCCCTCTTACTTGGATGAGTAATGGATGAAATTAAGAGATGGTCATCTCATGACAAGTGTATTTGCAATTTGCATTGCTTTAATTAAAAAAAAAAAAAGTTTAATTAATAAATAAATTCCATTTTCTTTGATAACATAAAGCCATTATCCTTTCCATTATTTACATTAAGACTTCAAATTACTCAAGTTTTCCGACATTTTCCGCTCAGAACAAGTGAAACGCTGAGAGCCAGACACGATGAGAGACAGATGCATCGATAAAAACTGAGCTCTGAGACATGCACAGACAGGCAGGAGCTGGATGCCTAAAGCTGCAGATAAGAGCAGCTGGAACTTCCACTCACTGGACCGACCAGAGTTACAAACTCCGATTCCCCACTGAGATGATTCATGTGTGCCGCTTTCCTCAGGAAGAAAAGCACCAAAGTCTTCAGCCTCTGCAGGAGCCAGAATCCTCTGCCACCAACTGGAACCTAATCCAGACCTCTGGCTAAACAAAACACACTCAGAAAAATACTTGCAATTCACAAGACTGATCCACTTTTGGGTAACAAGCAAAACACAGGATATTTTCTGTGTTACTCTGAACCAACTTCACCAGAACCTTACAATATGTTTACCTTTTCACTGTTACATTTCTGAAAGACAAATGGTGGGTATCACATCATTTTACAAATTCAAGGCATATACCTCACAGATACCTTAAAAGAAAAATAAGAAAAAGACTGATAAGTGTCTTTTTTTGAGTGCACACCATCATTTTTTCCCACTTTATCATCCTTTCTAAGTAAAAAATAGTTTCATATAACTGATGCTACTTTTCTTTGTGCTTTCGGGCTTTCCTTCTGTGAATTTTTCTCCAGTTTATCATTCATTTCAGGTTGTGCTCCACATCCAGCAGTGGCAGGACCTGCTTTGACCTGGAAACTGATCAACAATGATTGTGGTTGTTCAGTGTGAATGAACAGTCTGCACATCACACACAAGCAACACACACTGTATCAAAGAACACTTTAGGCATTCACATGGATTTAGGAGGAGCTCACTGCCTTTGGTGTATAATAAACCTAAAAAAAAATAAAAATAAAAATAGGAACTGCTGTGTTTTGACTGGCTTGGAATGAGTTGCTTATCTATAAATGGAGTGGGTGGACTTTATGGGGTGTGCCGTGATGCGCTGCCATCCTTCTACAGTAGCTCAGGATGGACATCATCATTTTATAGAGGATATTCATCATTGAGATACATTACTGTCAGCTCCTATGCACAGTTATTACCCCTTTAACTAAAAAGCATAGAGATGAAAAACCAAACACCTGCTGTAACAAGGACCTTTCATGTTTTTAGCTGCCATAGGGTAAAGGGTGAAGGGGGGGGGGTATTCAGCTGGTTGCAATCTAACAAGTCACTACTATATCCTCAGAACAAATTATATTGGACACATTTCTTGCAGACTAAATGGACAATAGGCACTTGGAATGTTTTGCACATACACACATCAGACTTATGATGCTCAAATATCGTATCCTGAAGCCCTACTGTTACCCACGTCGATAAATCTCATTACACTGTCTGCAGCTTCACTTAAACATCTGATAACTTTGTCAGAAATGTCTGTTTGCTGCTTCCTCCTGCGGTTCAGTACCACCCTTCCCTATGTCCCTTTAAAAACCACCGAGTATGGAAAGAAGGCTCAACATCAGGGGTTTGCTTGGTATAAGTGCTGGCATGAAAAAAACCTTTCTGACATCTGCCCAATAACACGCACTTAAATGGGGCATCCTGGTGAGGCAGCAGGCTCCGGTTTGCAACATTATACCCCAGTGCACAACAATGCACTTAGAGACACATGGGTCTATACACCTTCCAGCTGAGGGATTTCCTGTCATTTTACAGACATGGTGCTCTCGGTATAGAAAATGTACAGTCCATTGACTACATTTAGTAGTCAATAGAGGTACATTTTTTTCAGCTAAACTGCAGCAAAGTCATTCTTTGGCAGTAGATATTTAGCTTTTTCAGCCTTGTGTAGGTAGGCAAACACTGCAGGCACAATATAATGAAAATTTTCCTGAATGAGCAAATTAATCCGCTTTCTTACATTCAGGCTCACCGTTGATGTGGCAGGCTGTACGGTGAAGGCAAGTCATAACATCACACTAAACGCAAGTAAATAAAACACTCAAGAAAACTCCATATCAGTATTTACACTGCTGATTACATTAAAGGAAAGACAAACGTTCCCCTGATATCTTCATTTGATAAAAATCTGAGGAACATTTTGTCCAAGGCTGCACTCCACAAACTTCAAGACATTCTGTGACATTTCAATACTTACAGTGATTAATAAGTCTATACATCCTTAGTAAACTGGTAATTTTTCTGTGCAAACAACATAACAGATATTTTTCGACCTTCACGAGAAGGCAAAACAAATCTGAAACCAAGCAAAAGGTTTGACGTATGTATCTCAGCTCCCTAACTCGTACTTTGTTGAAGGACTTTTCTGACTTTATTACAGTCTCTGTCTATTTGGGACAGTCTATTTTGTTTGGAACATCTCAGCTTTGCAATATTTTCACACTCAACCTTGCACAAAATATTCTGGATCTACCAGGGGCATCTCAAAGGTGGTGATGTACTGTTGGTGAAGCTACTCCTTGTGTATTAAGACGTATGCTTTGGGTTGTGGTCCGTGGACGTCCTGAAATGTGAAACTCTTCTTCATCTTGAACTTCCTATAGGCTACCTGAAGGTTTTGCAGCAACATTTACTGGCATTTAAACCTCAGACTAATCACTAATTTTTTCCATATGGTTTTTGTATAGTGAGTGTATGTTTCTGCAAAGTGGCTTGTGCTTTTCTCTTTGTAAGAAATAGGCTTCCATCTTGTCACCCTACTATACAACCCAGACATACAAGGAAAACAGGAGACTGTTGCCACATAGAGCAAACAGTACAGTAAAGCTCCTGTAATGTTGCCTAAGGCGTCTTGGCCGTCTTCCTGATCAGTTTTCTCTTCATCCTGTTCCTGGTGGAGTCATTGTGCCATGTTTTCTGCACTTGTTGATCACTGTCTTCAATGAACTCCATGGTCTGTCTAATGCATTTTTGTACCCGTTTCTAAAGCAATGTCCTTCTTTGTCAACTGTAGCTTTTACAGAAGAAAACACCAAGAAATCTAGTCAGAAACCTCTGAACTTTATTTGAAGTTATATAACAGCCACATCCTCAATTATAAATAGATGTGAATCCAGACTTTTGTAAGTTTCTCATTTTATTTTTCTCCCCTGAATGATTCCTCGACTAATTTTCACCTCCTTTATGGAGGCTGTTATGGCATAATAAAAAGGTAGACATGATCATTTTTGTGTGAATCTTTTATATTCACAGTAGTTCCTGAAAGGAAAAATCTGCGTGGAGTTCATCAGTTCTCCAGTTTTTGCACAGGATGCTCTGACAGGTCACCGCAGCGCTACCGACTGACAGGGTTCAAAAAGCATCTTTATACTGGTGTATAGCCTCCTACAAGAGGCGCATTCATCCAGATAAAGTACTTTTGAACTCGTAATAGTATAAATGTAACAGCCATACCTCCTCTGGCGGAGACACTGTCCTTCAGATTATTCAAAGGTGGGCATTTGGGTTAGCTGCCAGACGGTGTGAGAGCTGGCAGGCAAAGAGCTGCTGGATTAGATTCACAACAGTCCTTTGAGGCGGTGATGGCACGACAACATGTGGGGTATAACGGCAGATGGACTATTTGCACTGAAGTGTGGATATTTACAAAGACTCTCTCATTAAGTTACATTTTGTGTCATTAGAACTGCAGCTACTGGACAGAGGGAGCATGGACACGGACAGCTAACAGACATCAACAAGCCAGCATGATCTCAAGTCTGACTAATGACTAAACAAATAAACATATGAATCACACATTAAAAATAACTCACAGGTGGGAGTATTCCAAACAGGAAACGTCCAGCTTTGGGTGTAACAATTAGCAACCAAATGTTCTGTTGATAACAGAATTCTTTTTAATTAGTTAGGTATCTTTATTTCTTTATTTTGCCTTTATAAGGTAGCAACAGTGAAAATGGAAAGGAGGACAAAGAGAAAAGGGTCATGTCATGCAGCACATAGTCTGGCCATGATTAATATTACTGGTCATAAATCAAAATCATTCATCAAGTAAAAATCCAAATAATCACTGTTTCTCTTAAAAAAGGTAAGGATGTTGAGCATTGGAAATTTCAACGGAACACCTTCATGTAAACATATCTGCAGAAAACAAATAGGAATAAACACAACTAGATAAACTTCCACACTATTAACCTCCTGACAACTTTAACAGATGTGAGAATAAACCATTAGACTTCAGGTGTAGTTTTAATGCAGCAGATTCAGGAAATTCAGGAAAATTTGGTCCACCTTTGTGTGCATCTTTGGCACCGTTGAAGATTCACTTGGGTTCCATTCTTGACACTAGTGAGAAGCTATTTAATGCCTTTGCCCTTTCAAAGAAACGCGGAGATGTGCAGGTAAAAACCACACTTTACCAGCAGCACAGCTCTTTTTTTTTTTTTAACACACTGAATCACCCTGCTGTCAGGCACAGCCCCGTCAGCCGGGTTCCATATTAATTCTGCTCACAAACCAACTCCAGAGAAAGTTGCTATCACAGTGTGTCCCTCTGACCCCCTGTAACAACCACAAACACACACACACACACACACACACACACACACACACACACACAGACACACACAGCTATCAGCCTAATGGACAAGTAAAAGGGCTGCTCTGGTTGACTGGTGCAAAGCAAACAGAGAGAGACAGATAGGACGGAGACACGAAGCAGGTGGAATACACACCGGACAGTCACACAAACACACCCAAATCTAGAGGGGTAATAGAGGCAGTGTACTGTGCACACAACCACCCACGCACGCACAGCAATTCAGACACAGCAGGATACAGTGGCCTACATAAGCACAAGCTGGATGTTCTCCACCATGAAAAAGTCAATGTACTTGTGTTTCCTTCTCTGTACTCACACACACACTGACTACACATATGTATCCACACTTAGTAACATGGCTTCTTCTACACACCTGGAGGATATTTAACATCCATTTTACGCATGGTGTAACTGTGCATGTAGAGACCTGGTTTGCTACGAATGGAATCCATACTTTCACATACATCATGTCAGTCTTATGTTATTTTTACTCCGTCATAACAGATAACCAGGTTCATTATCATCCTTGTGTGTTCCTCCAGACCAGCCAGTTTAAGAAGTCACCATTAACCCACAATGCAACACAGCAAAAGATTTAAAAGACTACTGAATACTGTCATATTAAGGATGCCTGAATTTCCTTGAGCTCTGTTTTATATTTAATGATGACTTGGAAAAACTTGTCTGCTTTTGCGAAGTCAGTTATCTGCATATCCTAGTATCACAAATGTACCACCACATGTGATCAAATATAGTGCTCTCTGTTGTTTTGAGTATGGAAACGTTATATGCTCATGAAATAAGAAAATAACACGTTCAAAGTAGAGTAACAAGGTCTTATGCAGATAATGAAGGTTATTATCATCATTATGTATGAAGTGTAGTTTTACCTTCAGACTATAGTGCTTTTAATAGCTAGATTTTTTTCTTTAAACATGCATTTTCATCTCAAAAACCACTACTTTCATGAAGGTGGTGTATATTTTTGCAGGGCTGTTGCATTACACTGCTGTATTCTGAACACAGTTACTAAACAAGTGACTGCAGGCTATGTTGGATAATGTTGTGACATCTGAAAACCTGAACCCTACAGCCGTGAAGAAGTTGCATTCATCGTCGGGCGGGTAAAAAAAAAAGAAAGAAAAAGAAAAAAAGAAAAATCCCAGCTGATGTATGGGTGCTTTAACCCGGCGTTCCTGCACACACTTCCTCCTTTCTGTGAGCAGCAGGAGCCGCTTGTGCTGACGTGCTCTTCACACTCAAACCCCGGCCCTGTGAGCCAGGCCGGCAGCCTAATATTAATAACAACCGATCTGCATGCGTTCACCTGGATCTACTACACTACATTACGCGGAGCTTCCACGGTAAAGTGGTTTACAGGCTGCCCGGCGCGGGGATGCTCCGCTCCCACTGCTCCGGGAAGGCAATCACCGGCACAGCGGGAGGTCCGTGCACGCCGACCGGCCAACACCGCTACCCTGCTGCCCTTGTCCACACTCATCTCCACCGAATCAATGCCTGCCCACTGATACTAGCAGGCCCTTTTATCACATTCCACACAGCATCGGTACAAAGGCAAACCGAGCCTCCGAAAACAAGAAAAAGAGGCCAAATTAAAAACGCACCGCCTTCGCTTTTGTCCGGGGAGAAAATCCACACGGACCGAGTGGGCAGAAAAAGAGCCGAGGCACGGAGAGCTTACCTTCCGACTCAACGCTGTCCCCGAGTAGAAGTAGTAGGCTATCCCCAGTACCCACAGCACCGCAAAACATAACAATATCCTCGATTTCCTCCGCATGGTCGTGTCGGTTTTCCGTCCGCCTGGCTTCGGTCTGGGTCTCTGGTGTCGCTACAGCGGCTCGTCCCGGCGGCTGTGTCCGTGCAGAGCGCTTCGCCGTGCGGCTTCGGCAGGCTTCGTCAGTCGGTCAGGGGGAGCGGAGGGAGCAGGAAGCAGCCAGCCAACATCAGCGGGGTTAGAGGGCAAAGGCTAGCCGCCTCTAATCCAATCAAACACCGGCTCAGGCAGCCCTGGAGGAGGGCCGGAGCTGGCAGCGAGTCGAGCTGATCCGAGCAGAGGGGGTGGGGACAGTCCCCGGAGGAAATGATGGTTGTACAATTTCAGAAATGTGGCTCTGAGAAGTGAAACGGAGGATCATCACGGTACATGATTCTACTGTCTGCCCGACGCTCGGCTGTTCTCTGAGGAGACGCTAGGGGCGCCAGAGACACGGTGAAAAAAAAACAAAAAAAAAAAACTCTTTCTCTGGTTCTCATCAAAGTGCAGCTGAGGAAGAGCTGGAAAATGTGTAAATACAGCCTGGAAGAACAGAAAAAACAAAACCAAAAAAGAAATTACCTCATGATCCCATCGTTTTGTACTTTCCTTCATTCCCTCCTTCCTTCCTATGCTTTACTTCCTTAAGCTCCTTTCCTTTCCTTTCCTTTCCTTTCCTTTCCTTTCCTTTCCTTTCCTTTCCTTTCCTTCAAAAAAGCATCACCAGCAAACATAAGTATTAAGATAAGAGTAGTACTTTGACCTCTCACATTGATAAATATTATATTTGACAGCAGTAGATCATTAATATCCATCATTAATATAAAAATGTGTCAGTGCTGTAACTGATGGAGCTTGAGCCACTTTTTATCCAGTTTGGAGAACAGAAACATTAGATAAATCTGCAGGCCAATCATGTTTAATGGGAGAGCAACAATGAAAAAACAAAGATCTGATACACATCTGTTTTCAGGGTGTACACCTGTTCTGTCTGCTTCACAGTGATAAATAGTATGATTTGAGCATTTGTCAAGTGATGTTTAGATGGTAAACATCTGGTGGAGCTGTTGACAACTCATGCACATGTGAAATGTGAACCTGACCTCACTGTTATTTGTAAGACATCAAAAGACAAAAAGATTGGAATCCACTGGTCTAATCTGTTAATTGTTATCTTTAAAATGTGATGCATTTTCAATGAAGATCTAAAAACTGAAGCTGTAGAAAGTTTAATATTTACCTCTAAAAAGGTGTGAAGTGTATGTATATAGTAGCATAAATTAAAAATACTCATAATAGACGTAAATAAATAGAAAATACCTCAAAACTGTTCCTATGCACAATACATGAGTGGCTCAGTTCTGCACCCAAAAGACATTTCAAAGTCTAACAAGTAACAATATTAAATCACTTAACAGTCGTGCCAAATCCCAGCTACTTCAAGCTTCTCATTTGGAACCATGTGTTCCTTTGCTTCATTTGCTTCTTTCTTTCATGTGATAATAATAAAGGACAAACTAACCGACAAATCTGTTTACATCCGTCTGGGCTTTAGAAAACATTCACTGAACAATTATGAAACCAGTTATTTTAATTAAAGTGTCAAACTTTAGCTGTAACAAACTGCTCAGAGTTTGTCCTCAGTCAGTGACACCATGTACTGAACTGGACGAGCTGTAGAACAAGCTCTGGACCTGGTTTCATACAGTGCTCTGGAGTACACATGTTCAGCCCCAGACTGATTAAAATTGGACAAAACTGGCTGAAACAGTCATTTTGAATTAGCCTTGTTTAGTGTGTTTAGCACAACAGAGCATGGCTCAAATATTCACTGGTGTTGCTCAAGAAAACTTCTAAAATAGTGTTTTTGGATGTAATTACATTTCATTGTTTTCCATTCTACATCTGAACTTTTTTGGGTGTGTGAATTATTTTAATACTTTTGAAGAGTATGTTGTTTGTTCTTGGTATCTTTCTCAACACTGCTATTTGTATTAGATTCGGTTAGATTACATTACATTACATTACATTAGATAGAACTTTATTGATCCTTTGGGCAGTCCTCAGAAAGTGAGGATTATAGCTTAGCAGAGCAAGGATGCAGTTATGTTTTCTCTGAAAAACAGGCTCATTTCATTTTCAGATGAAAGACAAAAGTTTAAAAGTCACCTCATCTTGTTGGTGATGGATAATTTTCTCAAAAATTGTTATTCTCTGCAACATTTTGCAGCAATTCAAAATATGCTTCAAATATATTTTGATATGTGTTGTGATAATTCTCTTTCAGATCACTCTGGGCTACAACCATATTAAACTAAAGGTCTGGATCATGTTTTCCCAGTTTTAATCTCCTATTGATATTTTACATTTTGACAGTGAAAAAATACAATTTTTACTAAAGAGTAAAAAGCCTTGCAGTGCAAGTAAAAATACTCCATCAATACACACTTTGTGCAGTGCCCCCGAAGACTGTCCCAGTAGTATTGAAAGCACACACACAAACACACACATTTATTCATTGCTGCTCGGGCTATGGTGGTCTGAAGAGAGACTCGCTGTGTTTACATTACCTACAGTAGTGTTAGAGCATGGATGGATGGAAGTCAAACTGAAGTAAGTGAGAGGTGGAGCAGTAAGAGGCAGAGAAACAGATGTTGTGCAAATTTAGAAGCTCAGAAGTAAAAGCGTCTTTTATCTTCAGCTCTTGGCTTCGGGTGTCCTGAATAACTGTTATGAGGGTCTCAAATTACCCCTGAAGAGGTTGACTTTGGCTTTTAAGAACTTACATTGTCTTATAGAAACCAAGAAAAGGAAACACGCCGGTTTCTTGACTGTAAACTTATCATTCATTTTACACTTGTTTATTCATTTTGCACATGAAAAGGGGGCTTTGTTTTCCCAAGGAGATAAACAACTTTTGGACAAACATTATTGCAATAAGAACTACCAGCTCTGGAAAATACTTCCAATAGATGTTCCATTTCATCACTTTATTGCACATCATCTCAAAACATGGTTAAAAAGAAATTTGACACTCCATCATACCGACTTATTCTAGTCTCATATTGTCATTTTTTAATGTGGTGGGTTTATATTGTGTCATATTTTAACTACATGTGCTAAATTTCCATAAATGTGTTACTTTGCACGTGTCCTCATATTGAGAAGAATAGTCCATTATAGTGTCTACATCTATTCCCTTGTTTGATTTCTGTAAGCTTTGTCTGTAAGATAGTAATTCGGTATCAGTTTACATGCCCTGCTTTGCTTGTTGCATGTTTCACTCTTCTGCCTTTTATTCTCTTTGTCTGCTTACTGGACTGACTGATTGTTGTTGTGTTGTTGCTTTAAAGGCTCCTTCAACATCTGGCCAAAGGATAACAGCTGACAACAAGCCATTTGGCAAACAAAAGCACAATAATGGTGATTAATGTGCAACAAAAGGATAAAGGACACAAATTTGAGATTCATTTAAGCTTACAGTTTTTTAATGTGTAACAGCCCCATACACACATAACCAAGTGACCATATGCAGTTTGCAGCGGCCAACAAAACTCTTTTTAAAGGTAAAAAATAATTTATTGTAGATAAGTGATGAAGACAAGACCTACATGATTCAATATCCTGCAGAATGACAAGAACTTCAGATGTATAAAGTGTGAAAGCTCTGTCGTGTCACAAGTGATAATTGGAATTTCATATTACAGTGAAGCCTGACATTTGGTTCCAGATGGTCTTTCATTTTTTTTTTCTGCTTCATTCTGTTTGTGTCAGTGAGCCTCAGCAGGTGTGGGTCACTTCTGTCCATGTAAATATGTCACACAATTTTGTTAATCTCATCTGAGAAAGTGCAGAAAGTGACATAATATACGCACTAAAGAATAACTACTACCAGAGGAGAAAACTGAGAACAAAAATACTTCAGTGTAAGGAATGTACCATGAGCTATTATCCCAGGTAGGTGTGTTTTAAAGACAAGTGTTTCAACATTCAGTGAGCAACTTAAGCGATCAGTCAAACTGGTCAAACTGGCAGAGTTGCTGCCCTGGTGGCTCACATGGGCCAAGTCGAGGCCTTACAGTGGTGGACTGAATCTGAGCTCCTCACATCCTGTTACTTAATACTATCAGTGTAATAAAGACTGAAATGTAATATTAAGTCAAACTCTGAAATAGTGTTTGTGATGAAGCCACAACAGCAGATGGTCACTTGTGCATTTCACTGTCATCGGTGAGTTTGAATGCTCTCAGGCCATTTTATTTCTAAATAGCATATATTATATAGTTAAAAGCAGACATTGAGACACACCAATATTTCGACAGTAGCTCGCAGTCATCTATGGATTAGATGATGAAGCTCTGGAGCCGGTTTCATAAAGGAGTATTGGATTCTTCTATAGTATTTAACCACTCCCAGTTAATCTCATAGTTTAGTGCAATCAAGGTTAAACAGTGTCATAAAAATAAGGTCTTGGCTTATTTTTAGGCCTAAAACATTAGCAACCGGGTTAAATTATAACGGAGACCTTCAGGAGAGTCTGATAAAAAGGAGGAAACATGGGGTGAAAACAGTGGTCTGTTTGTGATGTAATACTGTGGAAGGAAAAATAAGAACACTTTAAGAGGATAGTTATTTTAGTGAAACTTTTCTGAGTCAACTGAAATATCATTATTGCAAAATGATATTTCCTGTAAAGCCAATTTCCCATAAGCAGCATTTTTTTAGTTTGAAGAAGTCCTTACTTAACCAGATTTTGAAGCAAATTATTCTTACTGTAAACTAGAATCTAGAACTCAAAACCTTTATGCAACTGAGTCTTTGTGAAATTACCTGTTCAGTCTGACAGGTGAAGTTATCATTTATTTTTTAACAAAGGTGACACATCGTTTCCTGTAGGACTCTTACTGTAATATGAGATACTGTATACATACAGTAATGTGTTGTAAATACAGTAGCAAAGATGATTATATTTCTTCCTACATCAGTGAAAATAGTGACAGCTCAAGGGACTAATGTTAACACTAAAATACTCTTAAGAGTCTTAAAGAGCTTGACTTGCTCATAGAAAACAAACTGTATTTTCACATTAATTTTAAATACAATGAAAATGATCAATTTACTTCATTAAAACAGTCGGTCTTAATATCAACAGTTTAGCTGATTGTGATTGAGAATGAAATAAAATTGCTGTCAGTTCAGTTTAGTCAAACATAAAATAACCAGCCACTTACAGTCAGTTTTATGTGCCTCCATTAGTAAATAAGAAAGCTTCTCCTCTCATTACACAAACATTCAGTTTCGGCAGCAGTACATGAACTAAAGTTAATGGTTTCTGCATTTAGATGCACACGGTTAATGAGGCTGGAGGTAGACATTTACAGCCCTCCTGCAGTAACTAATGATTAGAGCAACCACAGGACTGTTATAGCTTTTCTTTAAATCAATATGTTCCAATGAAATTTGTGGTAACAGCAGGGTCTGTTCAGACACCAAAAATGAAAGACCTAAAAAATATGGCCGAGTCTATAAATTCAGCTTAGACTGTAACACAAATAGACTTAACGATTTCTCTGTATCTCCATGTTTTAACGGTTCTAATCATCAACAGTACATCCCTGTTACCTGCTTTTTAACTCGGCCTGTTTCTATTTAAAGAACACAAAAATAAAACACATTGAACAGAAACAGTCTTGTTATATCAAGATTATATTCAAGATTTTTTAAAAACAAAATTTAAGTTCTTTATGAAAAACAAAATAATATTAACCCACTATTTAAGATAAGACTTTACTGATCCCACCATGGTGAAGTTTCACAGTTGACAGCAGCAACATACAACACGCCAATACCAGAGAAAGACAGAAAAAAAAACAAGTGAGAAAGAAATATAAAGGGAAAAAAACACTTCAGTTTTTTTAATAACCACTTCCTCCATCACAGCGTGAGGGCAAACATTCATCGCAGGGTAATTCCCCCAGTATCTGCATACATACGGTGTATTTATTTGATGTAAAAATTATACAAATATTTACACATTAACAGAGTCCTTCTGTAATTTTTCCATAATCAGTAATTGTCTTCTACTTTTCTGAAGGGTGACATCTTTGTTTCCAGTTCAGACTGTGTACTTGTCCTCTCCTTGCCGCTGTGCTTTGTGGTAATGGGTGTAGCTGCTGTACAGCTCATTGAACACTTCTCTGACTCCCATCTGCAGACCAGCCGTCAGAAACTTGATATCCTGCTCCAGACACAGGTCCAGTATCCGATAGATGCCCTCTGTCAGATGCAGCTTAATGTCTGGTCGCAAAGTCACCTGGAGGCGTAAATAATGAGGAAACATTTGAATGGAGGAGACAGGAGATACTGATATCTATTTCACAGCTAGATATGGTTTATATTGAATCAGTAGGCATCATAGAGCAAACAGCGATTATCTTTTCCGTATCTCACACAGGCACGCACACTGAGTCATCTCTGCTTCCCTATTTGATTGCACTTTAACTTGAACATATCTCTTCTATTTCTTACTAAATAAGTAGCAACACATTATCATACATAGCATCTGCCTGAAGAGCAGCCCAGGGCTAATATATACAGTCAGAAAGTAGGTGAAGAACTCTTTTAAAGGTTACTTTCTTTGAAATCCACTTTTTAATTTTTTTTGAAGTGGAGTGGGATGCTTTAAGCCCCCATTTTGGAAAAGCAGATAGAAATATGGGAAGAAAAGTAGTATAGTGTTGTGGATAAAGTACATTATATCATTATATTATTCATTATATTCATTTAGATTATATTATTCATTATATTTAGAAGGGACCTATCTATCCATCTATGTTACCTTCAAAGTATCCAAACTTAACCAGAAAAAGGGCTGGTCAACCACTGTCTGTTTCTACACCAAGTAATTAATTAAAACACCAGTAACATAATAAGAATAATAGACTTTGACAGCGGGGCAAAGTGGTAAAAACTAATTTAAATGTACACTAATGTCCTGCCCATAATAATACAGATATTGTTCTAGATGAATAAGTCCACCACTCTGTGCAAATTATCTTTGTTTTATGAAATCTCTCTGTGCACACTAGAATATAAGAAAATCTCTAAACCATTACAAATGCTCAGACAAACTATTATTACTGTAGATGTGGCAAACACAAAGACTTTGGTTTGTCATAAAGTTGAGCAGCAATGACAAGTCAAACAACAAACAAATATAAATTAACTTAAATGTGAAGGTTTGGGTTTGTGAAGTATAGCCTATATACTATATTCATCACAGCATCAGTACATGTGTCAATACTGAATCTACAGCAGGTAATACACTAACTCACACCTGTATGACATGACACACAGCAGCGCATGTTCATGTATTCAGGAATGTATGAAATGAGACGTAATGTCTGTCCACATGAACACACATAAACTAGAGTTTTAAAACATTTTCACATTGAAAGGGACCTACAACACTGTTCACGAGTAGACAAGAGGCCAACACACAGGGAAAAATGTTTGTGTTACAAAATTATCCTTATTAGGGCATTAAATTGATGATTATTTGAGGTAGCTGCTGCCTCCATCCTCAGCAGTGCTGGTACTCGTGTACTTCTCCAAAATGAAGGTTTACTGACTGTGATTAACTGTAGGTCGTATACTAATAGAAAAAACTCTTACTCACTTAAAAGAATCCAAACTCATATTAATACTAATCTGAATCCAACACTGACTTGATATCAGATGCATATATTATTTATCCAGCTTGAAAATAATACTACTTCACTGTTGTACTGTTGTAATGTAAACGAGCTGCTGCATTGTTTTAGAGTTCAGGTTATTATTCATTTACAAATTTACAAGGACTACATGTCGTATACTGTTGCAGATGACCCTCCAGTCACCTGAAAACCAGCCTGTAAACTAACATCAGTACACCAAGGCTTGCTCTGGTTCTCCAGCAACACACCGAAGGTAAATGTCCATGAGTACACACAGGAAAACACAACAGACAAATAACAGCCTTTGTGCTCAGTGAACCCTGAAACAAGCCAGGGGAATACTGAGCAGTGCCTGTTTATTCGTTCCTGTTATGTTATATCCCCAGTGGTGTAAGTGTTACAACATCACCTGAATAAAAGTCTGTACAGTTCTAAGACCTTTGACCTACGCCATACAAAGAAGGAGAGCTGCTCTGTGCAGCTGACAGTGTCTTGTGATGCTATAAACATTGCATCATCCAGTGACTGGGCTCCCATTATAAAGGAAATGGGCTATTGTGCTTTTAGTTAAAGCTCACCTATTAAATGTCATGAAGATGAATAATTGTGTCAGAGTTAGTAAGGTTTTGTTCTACTTCAATCTGGATTCAGTAATACCCAAAAAAAGTCACGACCACGGTGGGACATCCAGGCTTTACTCCAAAAATATTTTGTATACTGCTTTCACTAGTAAACTTTGCAAATTATATGCAGAGCATACATAAAGTCATGTGTTCTTCAGAAAACATATCTGGAGCATTGAATACCCACATTGTGGGTGGTGTACAGAGGATAAACTGTTAAACATGTGATTTAGTGCTTAACAAAACCTCAAACCTGCTGTATCTGCTGCATTGTGCAACGCTGTGCAGATGACACACAAACTCCCTTAAAACTATTCTTTCATTTACAGTATGAACCTGGATCCTGCAGGTTATTGGGTCTGAAGTTCTATATTTATGGTTATTTTATGGTTACTGTATTTTAATATCCAATAAAATAAATGAATCTTAAAAACATGCTTTGGTTTTCCTGTTGCAGCCACCACCCTCTGTCTGCAGTCACTGCTCTGCTGTGTTGAGTCATGTCCTTCTCACAGCTCTGTCTGATTGCTCACATATCATGAGACACAGTCAGTGAATACTGAACATTTATTTACTTATTTATAACCCTTTCAATTCAATGTACCCAATAAAACAATTATTAAGCAAATGTCCTTCAGTTACAAATATAGGTTGTTCCAAATATTGTTTACGGGTCATGACTAACAACTGATATCAGCTCAAACAAAAATACAAACAAGCAGCAGATACATAATCAACAGTTTTCTTCTTTTTTGCAAGTCTGCATTTTGTTGTTTCTTGTTTTGTCTATTTGCAGCAACATGTGTAGAAAAAAATGAATCAGCTCATTTAATTCAAGCAAGTCATACTTTACAAATTGTGCTCAATCCTTGCCGCTGCTGCATGGAAAGCTCATCTCTGGCTAATGGCCATTAGAAACTGCTCAGACACAGAGAGAGCTATTACCTCTGACCTACAAAGAGGTCTGTCTCTTCGAAAATCCCCACTGAAAGCACAATATAAATCCAATTTTAGTATCATTAAAAGGCTCACACAGAGCTCAAAGAATCCCATTCACCTCTTGCCCATTATTTCTGTCTGTCTGTCCATTCATCTGCCTGTCTGTCTTCTTCTCTGGGCTTCACTGTGTATGTATTTCTGCTGGAAAACGCTGAGTCAGATTGGCGTCATCTTAAATACAGTCTGGTGGCAGAAACGAGCTGCGTTCACAAACCAGACATGACTCACTGCTTTGAGGGAACATCCAACCAAAAGCTTCATTCCAGAGCATGGACTTACAGTAATCCAGGACCTGTCCATAGAGATCTGTGAACATTTATGTTGTGGCCAATGGAAATACTCTCCATCACTGCTTCTGAGCGTCAGCATCTCCGTCACTCTGCTCGGCTAAATCTCAGCAGATCAACAAGCACCAACAGACAAACTAGGCTGGATCAAAGGATCAGCTGAGATCCTGCTGCCACATTCACACATGTGTATGACATGTATGTGTATGTGTGTCACAGCTGTGGACAATCACAGGAGACAACAGATGGATGTGTTTGGGTGTGTTGGGTTGAGTGTGTATGCTACTGTGTGTGTTTATGGTACATGCAGGACCATATGTCTTAATGACTGTGTATGTGTCTTAAGTGTGTACCTTTTGTAGTTCGGTGACGTACTGGGCCACCATGAAGGCTGACAGGGTGGTGAAGCTCTCAGATGTGGCAGCAATATGAGAGTACATCCTCTCAATCAGTCTGGAGCACTGCAGATACACATCGCCATCTGGAAACAGAGATCAATTGTGTTACTTCATCTAGGATGGTTACATGTAATTACTGTATTTTCATGTATGCAAACAAAGTAATGATGATGATGATGATAATATTGTCATGTGTATTAAAATGAACAAATATAGGGCTAAGTAATACAGCATTCATTGTGACGGTTCAACTTTATTATATTTTAAATGAGCACTTCCTCTAAATGTGCATTCAGAGTCAAATTAAAGTGTGAATGAATGTAGTTCCATCTCTTTTCACCAATTTGAACTTATTTCAGTTCAAAAACAAAACGATCGTTAAATGTTATAATTATCATTATGCCATTAAAAATAAACTGTATAATGTGTATAATGATGACTAATACTATGTTTTAGTGGGCATTTTTGATCAAGGTTTTGAAAAAACAAAAAAGAACATATCAGTGATTTTCAAAGCAGCATAAATATATTCTCCCCACACCTAAATCTTGGACATATAATAAATTCATCTCTGTGTTTTGTACAGTATGTGTTACCTGTGTCATTGTCCTTCCTCTGTCGACCTTCCTGCATGATGGAAGCCACCAGACGATAAAA
>JAPTYQ010000018.1:44973323-44987067 GCA_029814465.1 Ostorhinchus cyanosoma
ATCTTGTTAGTTTTGCAGTCATTGTTGATGAAAATCTATCTAGTGTCACTCTGGAGTTAATGTTTCAGGTTTCACTTAGTAATGTATGTTTATATCATGTCATTTAATTCAAATGAAGTTACAAGATGAATAAACAGGCTTTTGTATGTGATAAAATGGCAGCTTCCTCTGAATAAAATACTGACACAAACTAAAGGTTGAGTGACATTGTCTTTTAAAGGCAAAGGAGTATAATTTCCAAGAAAAGTGCGAAATGAGATTCACTGGCTGATATTATTGTATTTTGGCAACAACCTATTTTGACTTGATCTATCTTGAACAAGAGGTAATTAGTAGAAACTGGATAACTAGTACTGAACGTTCAAGTCAAAGTAATAAATACTGGAAACAAGAGATCAGTCAATATATCACTACATCTTGATCACTGAATAAAATAATACAAAATTCTACGTGTTTCAAGTTGCAATTCTTTTTTAAAAATTATCATTTACCCTTAAAGTCATTTAAATCTATAAACATATATAATTAGATATATAATTAATATGGAACTATTACATATTACATGGTACAAAACACAGGACATTTCTATTTGATGTAGTGATGCAGCAATAAAAGCCTAAATAAATAGTATTCAATAAAGAGCTGCAACAAGCAGATTTAAATGTAACACAGTCACAGTGTAATCAAATATTTTCCCCTATATTTAAATAAACTCGTATGAGAAAATTCCATCAGAGAACTGCTGACATAAAAACTCCAGCAGTATCGATCGATAACATTATTACCACTGACAAAGCAATAACTGAGCAGCCATAAACAGCTCACAGAATGACTGAGGTAAATGTTGCTGCCTTTCTGTGCCTCTGTTCTCTATTAAAGGCCTCTGGAGGACTGAGGGAATATAAACGAGAGGGGATTGATGTCACCAGCTCTACTTGGAGCTCTGTAATGGTTTCCATCGACCCAACCCCCCCCATGCCAACCTAAACTGCATGCCAGCTCTGCAGGTCCCTCCCTCTTCTGGGTCCTTTCACACCTTCACAATGCAGCTCCATTTTATCCTCTCTCAACTTTCTTCATGTATCAACTCTGATCACATCTTTTGTTCTCCGTATCCTTCCTCATCTCTTATTATCCGTCTAATTCCTTTCTCTTTCTCCATCAGTGCTCTCTCCTTTCCTTCCTCCTATCCTCCCTCTGTCTCCTGTGCTGCTGTTTTTTGTCCTGACAAACATCTGATATTACTTAGCTGGCCCTTGTTCTGTTTTACTCAGTGCAGCTGCTCTTTTTCACTCCCGCATTGTCATTGTTTCCAAACAAAAAAACAGAACCAAAAAAACTAAATCAAAAAACCCCTACAACTGTCACCTCTTCTGAAATGAGAAACTAGAAAATTATCACATTAACACCATAACATGAATGGAGGCGGTAAACCAAGCAAGAACCATTAAGTTGGTTGGAATGTGTGCACCCAGTTAAATATTTTACTTTTCTTTACAGGAAAAAAGTTCCCTCTTACTCAGCAAATCCAGGACACTTCAAACAATTCTGGTAAAAGCTAAAAGAAAAAAAAAGAAAGAAAGAAAGAAAAAGGACAAAGTGCCATTTCATGCAGCTGCAGCATGACTTTGTTAGCTGTAATATCCTATGTGGCATCCTGTGGACTTGGACAACGTTAACAACCACCTCGCCTCCTATCATGGATTCAAACCAGCAGCTTTGACTTTAATGCCTGAGGCTGCAGAGACAATGGTGGCTTTGATTATCTGCCAGAGGGTTCTGTTCTCCGAACAGATTTCCATATATTTTTATCCAAACACACAGTTTGCTGCTCTGGGAGGCACACCTGTTAACCTCTTCAGTATTTAATCACAACGATCACAATTAGTAGATTAACCAGCCTCCAGTCAGACATATCTTGGTGCTTTGTTTCTGTACATCCTGTATTAGACCTGCACAATATGAGGAAACTCTGCAGTGTGTGTGTGTGTGTGTGTGCGTGGGTGCGTGCGTTACTTAGTCCAATATAACTTTGAATAAATAAACCTTACTGTTGCTGCAAAATGACACCATTTAATCTGAGGTTAGCTAAATGTGCATATGTGCATATTATTTCAAATCACAAATACTACAATAGTGTTAACCATTGTATAGTGTATTCTTCTCTATAATCTCTTTATTTTGTTGAATACAACTCTCATGGTAACATGCTCTGTATTTTACAACTTTTATCTATTATATTTGTATTTAATGCATTTAGCTGGAATTATTGGCTACTATGCAAATGTTTATGGATAATAATAAATAACTGAAGTCTCTCTCCTCTCATACCCACAGCCTTCATATACTTGATCCTGTTCAATAAGGATGATTTAATATATTTGCTGTAAAGACCCTGTGTATCCATGTATCTCCCTAGTCTATTCTTTGGTTCAAATATATGTTGTTTACATATATAGTAGTACATTGACCAAATGAAACAGAAAAATACTATTTAAAGCTCTCTGTTAAAGGGTATACATATGTGTCATTTACTTTCTTACTTCATTAATTCACATATTTCACCTCATTGGTCTCTCATACCTGAGGGTGACACTGAATGACAGCGAACAGCGCCTCATGAACAGCCAGGAACGCAGACTGGTAGACGGTTGGGGTCAAACGGTCCAGAGGTACTGCCTGAAGTGCTCCGAAGATCAGGGTCACATGATGAGGGTTGGAAATTAGCCCCTCCCCCTGCCGCAGCAGTGATGTCATCGCCATCACTGTGGGCACGGTGAAGGGGATTGTCAGAGAGATGTCCTGACAGGATGTTCTTACCAAGAACTGTAAAATAAATAAGTTTCAAAACAAGTTAAAATAAAAAGAGGACATAGCTGTTAATGCAAGCTCTTACTCTGACACACTGAAGTGCAGAACTTAAGTATAGTTCATAGGTTACATTTTTAAGGCTTTCTTGATTGACTACTGTGCATGCTGAGGATGATCTGAGTATCTGAAATGCAGCTCAAGCAGCACATTTAGACTTTTGCTAAGAATCCATGTAGGAAAATGAGCTCTACACATATTTCTCATCTCATCCACTTAAATGAGGACACAGACTGAAGGAGCGATTCCAACCAGCTGTTTTGAGTTCTCATTTGCACATGAAAAAGTGGAAACATCAAAAATGCAAATGGAAAAGTCATCGTGTGGATAAAAGGTGAATGCAAATCAGATTTAGTGATTTGGGGTTTTTACAGTTCAGTTCCACATATATTGTTTAATTACTTTGTGTTTGATGTTCAGTTATTCCATTGCTAGCACAGTCAAATAAAGTCCATTCACATATGCATGTGCACATGTGTTGTTGGTGTAAATTTTTTGGGTGGAGGAGAGGGATGATGTTGGCTGATGGATGAGCTGTCAGCTTTTCCCTACTCTCAAACATCATCGTTACCTCAGCTTTAAAACATCCAGTCATCCTCTAAGATACACTGTTTTTCTCACAGAAACAATTAGGAGACATTCAGAAAATGTATTAAGAGGTGGACAAGCAAGTTAGGTAATGGCTTTGGAGAGTAAATAAAATCTTATGACTGTATTTAGGAGTACTAGGAGACACTCACAGTGCAAGTTGAAACCAATTCATGCCAATCAAAATGCTGGTCCCGCAAAAAAGAAAAAAAAATCATTAATTTTTTCAGTAAAATGAAGTGTGGTAAAATGATGCAGGCTTGTGTAACGTCCCCACAAGTGAAGGAAACAGATGTTTGTGTGTCGGTATGGCTGAGCAGATTACTGTATCGTCTCTATCTGCTCCACCCAGCAGGCCTGATAGGAAACACATTGACCTAAAGAGCCTGAGAGGAAATTTCAATGAGCAGAAATCAGAGGACTGTGATTGTCATTTGGCTGCAGAGTCATTCAAGACAGCTGTCACATGTCCTTCCAACTAGCTGTCACTAAAAATTATTACCGTGAGGCCTAAGAACACACTGTGCGGTGCTGCCTCCTGCTTGTCGTAACATTACCAAGCATGTTTCTTCTGACTTTCTTTTTGTCCTTCTTTAGTTAAACAATTATCAATCACAATTGTGTGAAATCTGAGGAAAGAAACTTCACTGACCTGAACAAGGTGTGATCCTAGAAACTAAACTTTCAAAGACTTTCTATGTGTTTCTGTGTCAGTTGTGTCTATGGGCACTGGAGCATGCTCTATAAGTGTCATCTTCAGACTGGCTTGTGTGTTTTTCTCACCACCATTGCAGATATAATCTGGGGTGCACTGAGCCACAAAGCTTTAGAGCAGGACTCAGGTAAGGGACAGCAGGATAGCAGCTTAATGATGATGACTGCAGATAACACCTCCTGGAGAAAAACAAAGAGAGGAAGGGGGCGTTAACATCACAGCAGAGACATAAACAGAATGCCTATCAGGTTTACTTACTAACACAATGTGACTTTGTGATGTTAAACGGGAAACTTTTTGTCGTGACATTACAAAAACAGTCCAGTCATCTTGCATTATCTCTATGCATCTACTTTCATAGATATGGTGAAGAAAACATGTGTGATGTGGCTTACCCTGTAGTTTCCAGCCCTCAGTTTCCCAGTGTCCAGTCCATCTCTGATCAGCAGCAGCAGCAGGTTGAACCGCCCGGTTGTGCTTTTTTCCACCAGGTGGTGGAGGAGCCCCTGCACAACTGGCTCCAGTTCACAGAGATCATGTGAACCCAACCAGTGAGCTGGAAGCACAATATCTGAGTATTACACACAACTCTACTCAGACAAATCACAAAACAACATTAAAACAAATACTCCACTCCTCTGACCACAAAATAATTTCAAGCGTAAATAAATGGAACAACATATTTATATAGACACAATGAAAGGAGTCACATTTAAAGTGAGAACTCCTCTCACTGAAGACATTTGCTCCACTTGGATTATGCATGAGCAAAGTTTATATATACAGCTTTGGAAATAATTATTAGACCATCATAAATTGGTATTGAAATGCATTTTCTTCCTCCTTTGTGGATCTTTGTGGAGTAAGGCTATATGTCCTTCTGGAGATTGGAATGAACAGATGATTTGCTGATTCAAAGTCTCTCAGAGATAACTCCCTCACTGCCCTCCACTCATTAAAGCAGCAAAAAGTCTCCTCACCACACAATTCTTTTGGTTGAGTTATACATTATTTTGGATTGCCTGAGCCTTAAAGTATATGTAGCTGATATAAGCAGTAATGTTTCAGGTCAACTGATGTAAAATCTGGTAATTTCTGTATTTATGTCTTTGCAGATAATTTGTTTATTGTATTTTATAATCATTGTATTTTATAATGCCTATTGTAAATTATTGTAATTGTTCAATCACCTGCAGTGCTGCTGGGATAGAATCAGTATTTTGAATTTCTATTGAATATTTTAAAAAACAAATGTATAAAACAGTAATACACTTTTATGCATCCATTCATACATTAAAAAATCCTTATGACATGATATGAATGTGTATCTATATGGATATGCACATGTTGTGTGAGCATATAAATGCATTATGTTCACTGATACGCAAACGGTCACAGGTTACTTATTACCCTGCTAAAACGGAATGTAACTACTTTGTTGAAATAATGTAATGCATTACCAACAATTACTTTTCAATCAATTTTTAACAATCTGGTCAATAAAGCAGAAGTCCTAAAGCTTTGCTGACTAAAAGATGTACTTTCTATTTTCAAAAAGATGCAAAGCTACAAGATTAATCATATTCTTCCAATTTTATACAGACAACAATGTATTTGGACCTATTTATATTCACAAATGTAAATGAATAAATGTGCTAGATATACAAGATGGAAGCAGTAACATGCGGTTCAGTCTATTAAAACTATGTTGTGCTTTACCTGTCAGGAGGTGCTGCACAGTCTGCAGTATCTGCATGTACAGCTCATCCAGCATTTTTCTTCCCGTCTCCTCATCTCCTCCTGTTCTCTCCACTGCTGAGTAAAAAGCAGACAGGAAACGGAGAGACGAAAAGAGGAAGTCAGTGGGCCTGGGGGCAGAGCTCATTTCTTTGAGGATCTGCTGGCTGAAGCCCCGATACAGCCCCATGTGACCGAGGCTGTGGCCCTGTTTGTCCTCATCCTCCAGTGACAGTAAGGACATCTCACACTGCAGCATGACAGTGACAACCTCCACTATGAAGGCCTGACCAAGATGGCTGGCTGGCTGGATGTCAGTCTGCGGTTTCAGGACTGACTTGATGGCTTGTCCCAATGTTGCAGTCGTTCTTGTGAGCGTTTGAGTCAGTGTTTGATCCAGTGGTTTATTCTTTCCTAAGGCATCTGTCATTGCTTGAGAAAAAGTGGTCAGCGATGCCAGCAGGAGATGAATAGACAAGATGGAGTCTCTCACATCTAATTTAGCTGAAACATCCATCACTGTTGCACTGGGAGCAATAGCATACCTGTCTGTTATATCCTTACTAGTAAGATAGGAAGCAAACTGGTCCAGGTTGAGGCGAACACTGCTGTTTCTCATTATAATCAACTGGACCAAAGACCTGATGAAGCCCTGTACAGCTTTGACTAATTCCAACCAATCTGAGCTGCTTGCAGATCCAAACCTATGAACAAGTAGTGAAGACACAGTGGCTTGCAGCAGAGTACCACCATGAACCAGCTTCAGAACAGTCTGGAAGTTTCTACCCTCCAGGAGACAAGCCAGAATTCTAAGAAGCTTTCTAAGGAATCCGGCATCATCTCCATCCGCATTATCTCTGTCTATGGCTATGTTTTGCTGAGTAGAAGTAGAGGTGAACATGAAAAAAAGAAGGAGAAAAAGGGACGACATGTCATCAGTCTTCATCCCATCTGGTTTGAGGCTTGTTAAAATTTGGAGTAGGTTTAACATCTCCTGTGTCTGTGAGTCACTAAGCAGCACAGACACGTCTCCATTCTTAGAGGATGCCAATATATCCTTGACTAAAGCCTCTTTTTCCAGAAGAGCCTGACTGGCGTTAGCTCCTTTCTCCTGAAATGCAGCACAAGCCTTATTTTTATGTGCTGCCACGAGGAGACCAGTAATCCTTTGTGTGAGACACTGAACCATGGCAGAGAACAGTGAAGGCAGCTCTGGGAAAATGGGGCTTTGGAGAAGCTGTGAAGATATAAAGGAGACGGTCAGACGGCTGGACAAGCGGTCTTGGTCTCCATCTGTGTGTCTCATAAGAAGTGAGCTGGTGAGTACTTCTGCTATGGATTCTACATCTTCCCTGCTTAGGTAGGGAACTATCAAAGGCAAATTTGAGGTGACAAGATACCAATGTGCAACCTGGTAGGAGCTGGTGTTCACACTGCCCACCTGCCCGTCCCATTCCTGCTCTCTACCCACACTCAGCTCAAACTCATCTTTGCCTAAAATAAACTGGGCTGCCCTGGTTAGCAGTGCTGCAGTACTGTGTTCAGCAAGTAAGGAGGAGTCTAACAAGACTTTCTTAATCTGTTGCAAAGTGAGAAGCTTGAACAGCAAACAGCTCATAGAGCTACTGGAGATCACAGAGGTAAATTCACCAGAGAGAAGACCTTCAATGTGAACCAGGACTGGAGCTTTAGGGTCACTTGTAAGAGCCAAGTCAAGAGATGTGTATTTGCTGCAGTGGATGTGGAAGAGTGTGTCCACTTCCACCCATGTGTATCTGAGGAGGAGACAAGCCTCCTGAGTCTTTTGTTTCCATAGGATATTTGTTTCTGCATCTTTCTGTGAGTCTTGAACTTCCGCTGCCTTTTTGCCTTTCTTTGGTGTTTTTGGGCCTGAACCTATTTGTATTTTCTCATCCTTCTTCTCTGTAAACAGCTGCAATAACTCCCTGACAATCTGCTGCATCTCCTCCATCAGTCTTTGAGTCTGTCTGACTAAAGGAAGAGGAGAGGCATTGTCCAGAGTCTTCAGACTAAATAAAAGAGTGTGAAGAAGCTGGCTGAGGGAAAAGAGCTTCAGTGATGAATCTTTTTTCCCTCCATCAACCATATTTTCTCTCTCATCAATGTCCATCTCATCCTTCACTAGGTCAGGCAGTATATACTTCCTGATGCTCTCTAAGACTAAAGAGCAGATCTCTGTGGCTTGGGAAGGAGGTGAGTCCAGAATACAGGTCCGGAGGGAAGCGGCGACCTCGTCAGACAGTAGAGGAGGTCGGAGCTCGTCCAGAGCAGGTTGACAGATGACAGTCAGGAGTTCTGAGAAAAGACGCGGCAGCTGACGAAGTTTAGTGTACGTCCGGAGGAGACTGCACACCATAAACTGTTGGGAAACAAACATCTAGTCTGAGTCGAAACAAAGCACTCAAAGATTTCAGTATCTGAAATATACTTAAAATAATTCGAAAAAAGTATGCTATTTCCCTGTCTGAAATGTCAGCAGAGTTTGACCCTTCAAGGATTTGGTCATTTTCACCTGTTGAAAGAAAAACTTTCTTTGTGCTAAACAAGAACCGGAATTCAACCACAGGATCTGAGGTAGAACAAACTTTTGAAGCCACTTGTTAGCTAGTGTACTGTTTTCATAAGTGTGATAAGGAAACATACAATTATCAGTGCACAAAGATCTTTTTTGGGTCATCAAAATTTTTTGTAGAAGAACCATATTGTACTCAAATAATGGTTTAGTATTGAGACTTGGTGATGCATACAGTGATCGAGTGGTTGTAATTCTATATATCGCAATATTATAAGCAACATTTTGTGTTATTACACTATTACGCCTCAATGACAATAGATGAAAACATTGCAACTCAGTATTTGCAGATTTAAACACAACATGACTCAGTAACACAATCTCTGTATTTAAGTTTTTGATTTAAAATCAATTTATTGTTTTTGAGAATTGATATAGTACCAGAAAACATTGTACTGCAATACTTGAGTGTATTGCTACTTTCTCTTAAACATTTGTTGAATTCCCCAGTTTTCAATAGAACAAAAGTTATGGACCACCTCAATATATGCTCACCTGTCTGGCCTTCTGCACTCGTCCTTCATTGCAATCCACATTGACCCAGGCTGATGATAATAGCTGGTCCAAATCCGGTTCAAGAATCAGATGATTCAAACTCAAAATCACTTTCAAGCAGCGGTACCAAGCCGGGACGCTGAGGAGAACACAGAAGCATTCTATTGTGTATCAGTGGATAGGTACACGTATTATTACAAGAAAAAAAGAAAGAAAAAAAAGTCACAGTTCAGAATACAGCTAAGTGTGTGTTCATTTAAATCTCCTAAAAACTCAAACTATTACAACAAGGAACTCAGTATTTATTTTACCTTGGCTGGGCCTGATTGAAAAGTATTTCTCCCAGGGCTCTGTAAAATCTCAGCTGGACCTCTCCATGTCTTATTCTATCTGCTGCTACGTTGTAAATGTCAGCTGACAGAGCCTGATTTAGCAAAGACTCAACAGCCAGCAGGGCCAGGCTCCAGCTCTCTGGGGAACAGGCGGACTCAGACAGTGGCTGGTCTACTTTAGCAAGAGAAAGTGAGAGTGTATCAAGACCTAAATCTAAAACAGTGGCCAGTCTGGTGAGAAAGTAGAAACACAACATCCTGTGCTCCTCCTCGCTTTCTCCTCTTCCTTTTCTGTAGCTTTCTAGAAAGAACTTAAAGAGCAGAGACACAGTGTTCGACTTCACAGAGTAGTGGAGCTGTGGCTCACACAAGCTGTGAGCAGTCAGTCGGCCAATTACAACACTAGCTGGCCTCAGGGGGCCTTTTGCCCCTCCAGAGCCACGTTTCCCAGCATCCTCTTTAGATGGTAGAAGTTCGTCCTTGTAAGAATTCAGGAGCTCAGGTGGGAAGAGAGCTAACTGGAGGACATTGTCAATCTTGACACGAATGTCTCTGCACAGCTGCTGAGGGACAGGCAGCTGTGACTCTCCTGAAGTGAGAAGGTGTCTGAGTAGAATTAAAGGCTGGAACAGCTGGTTGGTCATCATAGTGAATACTCTGTTAGGATTGGCTTGTTGTCGTTGAACTGAAAGATAACATGCCAATGCCTGATGTAACACCTCAAATAGTTTAGCTGAAGGGAGGTTTTCATTTGCCTTGGTGGAAAAATGAGTGGATTCTAATGGCGGATGATGAGGAGGATTTTCAGTGACTGGATCAACTTGGTGGGAATCACCCACAGATTGAAGATGAAGAGACTCAGGATTCATCTGATGTTCACATGGCTCAGCAGTTTCACACTGTATGGTGGACTGAGCAGATCCTGTCAGCAGTGGCTCCTGTAGCTCACAGCAGGCCAGAGAGCAGAGCTTGGTCACCAAATCTACCAGGAGTTCAATCTTGGTGGTGAAAACTGATGAGAGAGCAGAAGAGGAGAGGATACCCTGACACACACTCAGCACAGTGGACACACACACTGCTGGTCCATGTCCTGCACGGTCCTGAAGGCGGTCAAGCAGAAGCTGGAAGCAGAGACAAAAAGGTTTAATTAAAACTAAATGACTCTTTATCAGTGCATCTTTGTGTGAGTGAATAATTGAATAGAGACTGTCCAGTGAGCAGTTATTACAGAGTAATTACGGTTAGTAAATGGTTTTGGTATCAAAAAGAAATATAAAACACAAAAACTAAATACTATGAAAAATGCCACACAAACTAAATGAAATAAAATTGCAAGTTAAGGCAGTTATTTTAATTTTGCTCCAAATGTTAATGGTTCAAGGTATATAAGAATAAAATGACTATTCGCAATGTGAGACCTTTAATAAACAATGGGTTCATAAATTATATCCATGTCATGTATTCTTTTACTTTGCTTTTTTCAGCTCCTGTAGATCAAAAGTTTCCTGATAATAGCTGAAAAATAGAACAAAATGAAAATTTAAAGCAGCATATGACTTTCATCAATAATTTTTCTTCAAATTTGTAAAAAACCAAGTGATAGCCTAACTATCACTAATCCATTCATCTTTATGTGCTTACGCACCTAAATTACTTCCCTCACAGTGAACAACCTCGAAGATGAGTCCATCACAAGCAGTCTATTTGTTTACATACCAAACCGATAAGTGCATTGTGGAAATGGGAATTACACGCAGCCGCAGCAGCGACAGCAACAAATATGGAGACAACAAGCAATGAAACCGTGTCCACTACCGGGTCAGAAGAAATGGAAGGAATCACTGTAACTCAACTGCAGCATGGAACTCCCATTCCCACAATGCACATTGTAACAAAATTCCAAAAAGGCACGGGTGACATATTGGTTTGGTATATAAACAAACGGACTGCTTGTGATGGAAACATCTTCTAAGTTGTTCACTGTGACGGAAGTGATTTAGGTGCGTAAGCATAGACAGACTAATAGATTAGTGATAATTAGGCAACGCTTTACAAATTTAAAAAAAATTTGATGAAAGTCATACGCTGCTTCAACCAACACGAGGCAGTTCTTTAAAATAAATAAAACTAAAATATTTGCCTCGTGGTGAAAATCTCAAAAGAAATTCACCAAGTAACTAAGCTATTAAAAAACTAATTTCCAAATTATAATAACTCTGTTAACTGAATGAGAAAAAACAGAAAATAGTTTAATGTTGTTTTGCAAACAGTAGTCTTCTCCTAGGTGTGTGTGTGTGTGTGTGCGTGTGTGTGTATGTGTGTGTGTGTGTGTGTGTGTGTGTGTGTGTGTGTGTGTTTCTTCCCACCTGTGCCATGTTGAGTCTCAGGCTGATAGTTTTGCTTTGTTTGAGAAGTGAGTGGAGCTTCCGGCTGTGAATCACGTCATCAAGGTAACACCATAGACCATCCAAAACGGTCTGAGAAAACTCCACCTTCTTATTGTACCAGCCAGTCAGAGCATGAGTGCACCAGTCCAACAACACCTAGAGAGGAAAAGGTCAATTAAAATGTTCACAAATAAAAACTGGAGAGTTTTGTGCACAATGGTATGGTGCATAAAACACACTATCAACACGACTGTCACCTGTTCCTTGTTGGGGAGCAGACATTGAGAAGAGATCCAGGAAAATCGTGCAAGCTTCAGTTTGTCTTCCCATGGAGTCTGAGGACTCTTCAGTTTCAAATAGATGCCTGAGTAAATAGCAGCCATTGCTGCAGCTACTGTGTCGTCTGCAGTGACCTGGAAAACAAAAGATGAAAGCAGTACACTGTGGTGAGTAGAGATGACGGCGTTTGCATGACTGATGTGACTTTTTTTTTATCACAAACTAACAGAGTTTATATGATTTTTAAAGCTAAAACATCATTAAGTCATGTACTGAGGTAAATCAAAGGCAAGCCTTTATGTAGATAATTCACAATGCATTTATAAAACTGCAAAAGCTTTAAATTATAATTACTGAAGAATCAACTGATGAAATTTTGCTCTACATGTAAGTATGAGTAACAAAAATGTTGCTACATTACATATGATAAAACTTCTGACATCATTTGTGTGCAGTTATTTTTAATCTTTTAACTTTTTTAATTTCAGTATTTTTTTGGGGAAACACCCCCGTAGAATATAATAAACTGCATTGCTCCTAAAGACAGTAGAAAGTCATTTATTTATATTACTGAAATGTTTTTTTTCCTGAAACCAACCTCTCTGGAATTATGTGGTCTCATTTTCATTATATTCTATTAAATATATTTAGAAGTATATGTAATCTGTCTACATTTTAACCTTCAGTCTTGCTTTTACCAATTATAACTTATTTTTATATGATCACAATATTGTTAACATTTTGTGTGCGTGTGTGTGTCGTCAGCTGTTTATTGACACCCATTGGTAACACTCCACAAAAAGACTCTTATCAGATCTTCATAGAATTAATAGATGAATTACTGCTAACTTCACTCAAAGGCAAGGGGTTTAAGTCCCTGAAATTTTCCAAAGCTTTCGATAATTTTACTTAATTCCATGACTTTTCGTTGAGACCCATTTACTCAGAGCACAGGGATGAATAAAATGGTTTAATGTTTCTGAGTTTTCACAAAATTATGACAAATATTAAGAAAGTCAGAAGAACAACTTCAGCAAAAGCACCATATGTGCCCAAACACGTCACTATATTACGGTACCTTTATTACGCAAAGTGAGGACACATGCCATCTGCACAGTATCAGTCATGTCTAAATCTGTTTCGATCTGGATTTTATTCGATTTTTTATCAAACTGATGAAGAAACAGCAATGCTAACGACATCGTTAGCTAGTTAGCATGTCGTCGCTAACGTTACACCGTGGTGCCTCTGTGTCCTGAAGTTGTAGGCGAGCATACGAATAAAGAACTTAATTTAACTTAACGACAGGACCATTCATTTAAGTAGATTAAAGTACACAAACTTACAACTTTCCCACTGCACGTGTCTCCTGTTTTCAGATTTGGATGAACTTTCAACTTTCACCCCGTCCGACAGGCAAAAGCAATGGAGAGTCGATGTATAAGATGAGCTAAGACATGAAAAATATTTCCTCTTCAATTTTTATCAAAGATCCAAATGTAAATTATATATATACACGTATTTTCAGATATGTATGAATACATTTTGAAAATAAAAGTGTAGGATTTACTCGTGACCCGCAAATAGCAGCAGAAAATGTATACATCTACACAAGTGTATGTTTGGTTGTACACTTTTTGTTTATTAGAGTGAATTCTTTGTATTTCAAATGATTATTTATTTATTTATTTATTTATTTATTTATTTATTTATTTATTTATTTGTTTGTTTGTTTGTTTGTTTGTTTGTT
>JAPTYQ010000018.1:45078020-45100643 GCA_029814465.1 Ostorhinchus cyanosoma
CCCCTCGATGGAGGCCACCATTTGGGATACCATCACATTTTTACAGTAGCTCAGAAAGTGTGCCATCATCCCTTGGATGAATAAACCCAACACTGCATGCAGAGACAGCTCTTCCACATTTGAGTAGCCACCGAAGGGGAGGGTGAGGCAAGGGGTATTCAGTTGCAATATGTAGCTTCACTATGCTATATACTACAAAATGTTATGCATGCCCCCTTTACATTTTTTTCTGTGGATAAAAAAAATCTGACTTTTGATACTGTTTTGATATTGTTTTTGTATACTATATCCTAGTGTAACCCAAATGTAGGTGTGCATTCACTCAACAAAATTGTAGGACCCCATCTTATCCTCATATATACATAACTCTAATTTCTTATGCATAAATCATATTCCATTCCCTAGTAATAAATAAATAAATCAGTGTTTTGAAAAATTGTGATCAGAAAAATGTATTTCACTTCACTCTCAGGTTGTAAAATTATCTTCAGAGATGATAGGAATTGCTCACATGTTCTCTTATCTCTCCATAAAAAAAATTAAACGAAAACAAAATTGTAACATAGAAAAGTGAATACATAAGATTATTATTATTATGTTTAGGGATGAGAGGAGCAAAAAAATGCCTGGAACCTTCTCAATGTTCCTCCCAGCTATGTATATATATCTTTTTTTTTATTTATCTGAAAAAGATCTTTTCACCCTTTCCTCAATTTGTAACATCCCCCGTCCCCTCTTCTTTCATCCAAATCACTATGCTGTTCTTTTTTTCTAGCCCGAGTCAACTAATAATGTGTGATCATTCTGCCATCAAGGCTGCTGCCATAGAGTTACCATAGCAACATCTAGTCCACACAGTAATGGTCACTGCGGAGAAAACACTGAGACAGAGACAGAAGGACACACAGACAAACACACAGCGGCACACAACAGCCCCCCCCACCACCACCACCACCACAACCCTTGCTCATTTGGTTTAACAGCCAGTGGGAGTGTTAAGTCATTATTGCTCTTCCAAGTCAAAGTCAACGATCTTAAAGCAAGGTGATAACTCATTACACACTCACAGCGTTAATGCATCTCACAGCACACCAGCTGTTTCATAAACAGGGAAACGCTCGCATGGACCAGTAACCTTACACATATATTATGCTATAGATACATCGGTACAAATAAACAGACACGCTCACACATTTACATACACATGCAAGTCGGCTTTTTTTAACAGCCACAAAGATGCTCTTTATTTGATCACACTCAGTGCTGATAATGATGCATTTAATGAGATGCAGCAGATAGTGTGTGTGTGGGGGGGGGAATCTGACAAACTTACATCACAATTTAGCAAATTATCTGCTTCTTTTAGGAATTGAACATATTCTTTCATTACGTAGAGAAATTGCTGTCCAATCCTTCATACCCGAGCAATAATAATCCTAAATAGGCTGAATTCCACACCAGGCCTGCTCCCATCGCTCAAGGGGAAACCACCATTGGATGTAAACATAGAATAGAGTAGAATAGAATACCACTTTATTGTCATTTGGCATGTCTGAACTACCAAACGGAACTAGGTTTACACAGTTTCTTCCAAAAAACTACTCTGAAAAACAGCCATACGCAAACATCAGTTCCCACATGAAATTTTCTCTATATTTAACCTTTTTTAAGTGATTTATCACCATTGATTATAATATTATCTTCCTTATTTTGCATTTTTTTTCACTGTAAATCATGTATTTTCCTATATTTAACTTACTGATCATGTAGATGTTCATTAAAGCTCAGATTAAAGTTGAGGTTTATTATATCAAAAATAAAGAAAACTCAAGAAAAAAAGAACTTTTTCAGCAGATATCAATAACTGAACATAAAAACAAGTGCGTCCATCCACTATCATTGATTTTAATGGTGAGTTAATGTAGAAGATAACGGTGTTTCCACGTTCACTACAGAGTCTCTGAACGTCCAAATGGGTCATATCTGATGACCATGAAAAGATGACAAACTGCATTTCACATCAATTATTTACATGTATTGACAGGATTAGTGGATCAGAAGTTATTAAACATTTTAGATCAGTAGATGATTTGGGTCTTTATGGGTTAAGTTTGTTTATAGTGAGTAATTACAGTAATTTGCACATTAACCCATAGGAGTTTTATATTTCCTTTTTTTCGGACCCTCTTGAAATAATGTCTTAATGGTGAAAATGAGCTCAGACGATATCCAACAGTGCAATAAACCTGATTTATACACATACTGTAGTGTGCTAAAGTGATAGCACCAAAGAATGTTTGAGAGCGTTTATGTTATTATGAGTGGTGTAAAAAGAATTCATTCTGAAACTGATAAATTACTCTCCTGGGTTTCTAAAGTATGATTAATTAATTGAAAACACTCTTTACTCAGGTATTAGTAATTATTGTAATGTTCAGTGTGGAAACGGTGCTATTTCTGTTTTAATATTGTACTTTAATTATATGAATGTTGAAGTCAGGCAGGTTGGTTTAGTTTTACCTGCATTCATACCTTTTACCACTTTGCCCATCTATAAACCCAATTTTTGGTGATGAGAATAATCTAGGGACCTGCTTGTGTCTATGTGGTTTATTTATTCAGAATAACTGAGATGATTCTCCTGTCCTGTTGTCAAGGCTCACCACTTTCACTGTTTAACAAAAGGAAAATGTTCCTTACAATAGCTAATCCATCTCATCTTTCACGATGCTGCTGTTCTGAAGGATTTAGGTTTGCTTTTTGAGGGGATATCCATACTGCTAATGTAACACGAGCCTCCGAAATTTCAGACCCAAAATGTATTTATCACATCCAGTCAGTGTCGATATTCCTCAACAAGGAAACAGGCTGATTAAATGCATTGCAGAAGCAAACAAGTGGTGCCAGGCACAACAAACCCCGCCCCTCGCACGCATTGTAGCTTATTTTGGCATCGATCCAGCTGATGTCATCATGTCTATGCGTGTGCTGATGTCAGCGTATCAATTGCCTCTATATATGTGCCGAGTTTGAAGTAAATTGAAACAAAATCGATGTTTTTATAGACATGTGAAATTTTATGGGAGAAAAAAAAGATTAAAAAATAAATAAATAAAAAAATCACTAAAAATTGGAACTTTGAACTACTTTTCCTAAAATGTAACCAGATCTATTCTGGTTCACTGGCAATCTGTAAACCAAATTTGGTATGAATTCAACCAATAGTTTTGCTGCTAAAGTGTTAACAAACAAACACAGAAATGGAACCAAAAACAATACCCTTTGCCTCCCCCTTTGGGAGCGTCCCTCCACACAGGCACCTTAAAAAACAGTCAATACTGACTAATTACCCGCAAACAAGAATGGATAGTATTGATTTAAGTGGCTGGTGAAAAGTCAACTTGGGTAACACAGGTCAGCAACTTCAAAATGAACCTGGCAGTCGACAAATGAAGTGAAACGATGAGGGGAAACTAAAGGACTGCACTGTTGTGAGGAATAAATCTTTTGCCCTCTGAAAAGTATTTCTTTAAAGGTTTACCTGGTCTGTTTATAACATTTACAGACACAGGTTGGATCAAAAGAACAAAGGTTATTCATTCACATCTTCTTGATTATTTCAGCACAAATAGAGCATTGATCAATTCTGCAGATTAGTTTCATACACTGTAAAAAATGACTGTAGAATTAACAGCAAAAAGTTGTAGAATTGCAACATTGAAAAACTATGAGTGAAAATACAATGCAAAGTTGTTTATTTGAGAAAATGTTTGTGTTAACGATTAAATCAAATGTAGCTGTAGTTTTTACAGGAAGAGTATGTGAACAAAAGCAGATTTGTTTATAGAAAGTATGTATTTCTGTTGTTTTAAGAAAATAAAACCGTAAATTGAAAACAATGTGGAGCCGTTTAAATTGCGAGACCACCATGTTGAAATAACAGCCTATTTGCTTTTTTAAGAAAGTAAAGAAGTGATAAAGAAAAAAACTTTTAACAATTTAAAATTTTAAATATGTAAAATAACGGGTGGCTGTGGTTCAGTTGGTAGTGCAGGGTGTCCAATGACCAAAGGGTTGGCAGTTTGAATCCCAGCTCTGACTGTTCACATGTGGAAGTGTCCTTGAAAAACAAAAGATACAGAACCCTAAATGTCTCCCAGTTTAGACCTGGAGGATTTTGAAAACACTGTGGGCACCATGAAGGTCTATGAAAGGAACAGAACATTCACTGTTTACATTCAATGTTAAACCTACATGTTTAAAATGTAAAATCTACATGTTTAAAATGTAAAATCTACATGTTTAAAATGTTAAATCTACATGTTACTGTGTAAGTATGTTTACGGTTTGATGTGTTTTTTACAGCATTTTTCTAGCAACCACAGCTGCCAGTTTTTTTTTCTGTAAAAACAACAGGATTTTTTTTTACAGTGTATCTTTCCTTAATTTTTCAATCTATTCATCCAGCCTTTCTTAATATCTTGTGGTATTAAAATGATTTTGCAGAATAATTACTTAAACCTTTATGACCTACTCAGAATTAATTATTATGCTCGTAGTCTGGCCAGTGTCCTCAGTTGTGAATGTCATTATGCATAATATAGTGAAATCTAGGGGCTCATACAGTCAAAGTCATTACACAGAAGCACACACAACTGGAAACCTAGATTGAACCAACTTTGTGTTCTCCGTATCAGTCCCTGTTTATTTTACATCGTCACCTTCACTCACACTGCCCACCATAAATTATAATGTGTGCTGGGCTGGAACCCTGACCTTTCCTTAGAAACCATTACATTAACAAAAGCCCTGACCTCACTGCATATCCAGCAAGTTCAGGTACATTGTCAGAGTTTTTGCACTCACTTGCAATATTCTCCATCGAAACACAGTCGACATATGTACATTGAATTTGACCTATATGGATGGCTGAGTAGCTGAAGGATGATTTATATAAAGGCTCTGGAGTGGAAGTTCAGTCTTTAGTCTTAGCCCTACGTCTGCAGCTTTAAATCCAGGATAGGATGAAAATACCCTTTAGCCCCGCTCCCAAATCTCTCTAGTTAGGGTGATCATATGCATTTAAAATAGTAAGTCAGACATTTTTCCCAAACATCACAACTCCAAAATATAAAATATGCTCGAGACGCTTCATCCTGCATTTGTATTCCTCTGCTGACTGAACTGGATGTCAGAGGTATGGCAGGTCTGAGGTGTAACATATGACTAAATTAGACACTACACACTTAACTATTATGGCTAAAATATGAGTGACATGTCTGTGTCCTCCGCAGTCTACTGCAGAATACTAATTTGGATATAAAAGAGAGGTTATCCTTGTTGAAAGGGAGACCTCGTGATAGCATAATTAAAGTCGACAGCACAGCACTGTTCTGGACCAGTCAGCCGCTCCCAAATCTGTCCTGATAACGACTTTCTCAAAAAAAAAAAGAAAAAAAAAAAAAGGTACAGCTTTTAAAGTTTCCTTTTTAGGTACGGTGTGCTTCTTGAAACACACTTTATCTTTATAATTGAATTCAACAACCAAAAGTACAGCTTTCTAATAGCTTTCAGACATCCTCTTAGTAACTGAACTTGTTTGACTTCCAACCTAATACATTTAAATACTTGAAACTTTACAATGTGAAAGGACAACCCTGAAATGGTATCTTCATTCCCAGAAACAGATTTGCTATTTCTTCTATCTTCTAGTTTACTCTGCCTACTTGCTACAGACCATGGCCAACAATATAACACTCTTATAAACCTTCCTTATCTATATTTAAGTCCTGAGCACAAACTTGGAAAGTTTAGGCAACACTACCCCCTAGTGGTTATAGTAAGGAACTGCTAGTGGCTACGATTTGGGAGATAAGAAAAAGACCAGAACATTCAAGGTTTCAGAAATGTAAAGGTAGACATAGTGTGATATGAATCTCCAACAGAGTAGAACTGCTGGGGAAATGTTTTTTTTTAAATCCTACATTTTATTTAACTTTACTTAATTCTGGCCTATGAGAACTCGTTTAATTATGTATTAATTATAACTTGTCTTTTATTTTTGTAAAGCACTTTGAATTACCTTGTGTTGGAATTGTGTTATATAAATAAGCTTGCATTACCTTGAATTTTTTTTTTTTTTTTTTTTTTTTTTTTACAATAAAGTCTGTAAATACAGCATAGGAGAGCATGACAAAGTGGGCAGCCAATTAAATGCATATCTAAACTCAATATTTCATGAAATTTTTTTTTTTTTGTAATAGGCACTACGCATGAGGGGTAATCACTTCATGCACACATTCAAGCATATGAAATCTTTGAACATGTTAAAACTATTCCCAATTTGTGGTGTGTAATAAAAGACCATGCAATCCATCAATCCCTCATCATGATACTCAGAATTTGTCACATTTCATACACTTCTTAATATATTGATCATAGACCCTTTAGTGACATCTGAACTATTTGCATTAGTTTTGACTCAAAGCCTAATTTACTCCAAACCAAATTCACAAAAACGTATCATGATTTGCCATAATGCATGAGTTGTTAGTGACCCTTCACCAATCAAAACAATGTTGAATAATTGCACTTGGCTGGAATTCAGGAAACTGAAGAGAGACGATAACATCAACAATAGCTTTTGTCTTAAAACTTTTGTGCATTATTTTCATCTTATCCTTTATGTAGTTTTGATTTTGTTGCATCATTTTCTTTTTAGATAGTTTTCATCTGTTGCATCATTTTCAACTTTATTTCCCCCCATTCTCTTCTGCTTTTCAAATGACATGAAAAATGAATTCTGTTCCAAAAAATAATCCTCATATTGTTACACATTTTACATGAATGCCTTAATTAACAGCTGTATGACCCATTTGAGGTCCTGATCTTGCCTCTAATGTAGGCCTGTTCAACCTTTTAAGAATACAAAGAAGAAATATATACAGGAATTATATTGCTTTCAATGTTTAAGTGTCTTGTTTTTCATTTGCCTGGTTTATATTTTTTATTCTGCTGTATGTAAAGTGTCTCTGAGTACTATGAAAAGGCTATACAAATAAAATGTATTATTATTATTATTATTATTATATTCATACAGTCGAAAAACAGAGTTGATGGGAACAGTGAAATCAGTAAACAATAAATAGAAATCACTTGGGTAAACATTGATCGCAAAAAACAATAGACAGCAATTAAATAAAATGAACCATAATAATAATAATAATAATAATAATAATAATAAAAGCAGTTACAATATTCAGTTTGAAGAAGAATGTGGAGCAATGTCCTATGTACAGTCAAAACTAGTTCTGTTAAAAAAAATACAATATCAAAGCTGTTGCTGATGTTTTCTGAACGTTAATAATTTAGTGTTATAAACTTTGCTTTCTTTTCTATACCTCAAATAAATTAAAGACGCACAGAATGCTGGGATTCTGCGGGAACGGGGAGATTGCAGAACGCCATCTTTAAACCCCACAAGAGGCCAGCTACAGTTGAACACCGGGATGAAAAACACTATCCCTTCAGCGGTATATAAGTTCACATCGCGGCATTTGTATGTATGTTTCACTGTTAAGCAAATAATAAGGGATTGTCTGAAGGGACTGTGAGGAGACGACCAAAGGACACCGCGAGAGTCTTAAAATATTGTTATTATAGGCAGACAATAACAATAGACGGAAAGACAACAACAACGGACTAGCTAGCAGGCTAACTCGCTCGCTAGCATCTTCCTAAACCAAGCTCTGCGCTGTTTCAGATGCTAATTGAAAGCTAGCTAACGTTAGCTTCTTCATCACCAAATCTGTCCGGTTGTGTTGGAATCTGGCCGGACGCTGTGGATAGCTAGCTTTGGGTACCCGAGTACCTCTAAAGGTACACACCGTCACATCCTTGACACTTTTTGAACCATTTTTACGGCGACATTTACGTTGTGGCGTTAGCTAGCTAAAAGCTAAGTCCCGACTTCTACCCCTCCCCAGCGGCCCAGCCGGAGATGCGTGGAAGATGTCGGTGTCGGGGCTGAAGGCCGAACTGAAGTTTTTGGAGTCCATTTTTGATCCAAATCACGAACGCTTCAGAATCATTGACTGGAAGCCTGACGAGCTGAGCTGTCAGTTTAATGTGACTGGAGAAAAGCTGTTAATTATCCACTGCAACATAACGGTAAGTGGATAGAAACACAAGTGCCGGGATTTATACTGTACACGTCCCATGTTAGCGAGCTAAAGTTAGCTGGTTAACTTGCTAGCCAGGTAAAAGGCTACCTCCACAGCTGTACAGTATGATGCTATGCGTTTATGTGTGCGTAGTTTTATTTAATCAGCTCTAATGGGACCTGTGAAATGTTGGTAAGCATTGTTGTTGGTCTATTCGTGTCATATTTTAAAATGTTCTGAGATAACCACACCAGCTGTTGGCTAAGACTGCACTGGGAATGCTAACGCCGTCAACCCAAATGTACGTTATTTATTTACTGTATTTGCTCAACTCTGCGACCCTGTAGCTATATAGGTCAGATGTATTGATGTTCTTGTCTTGTTTTTGTGTTTCACTGTTATCAGGAGTCTTATCCGTCTACGCCGCCAATATGGTTCGTGGACTCTGACGACCCGAGCCTTGCACAAGTTTTGGAGCGTTTGGAGGATGTGAGGAAAGGCAGCACCCTGGTACTAAACCTGACTGTTCTTTCATTTTGTGAAAAGGATTTTCATTCGGAAAAATTGTAAAGATTTCTGTTGAAACTGAATCTCATCCTGTGAGTGTATTCTGCAGGACATATTATCTTGTGATGGAGAAGTTGGCATTGGCTAGATGATGCAAACGCTCAGCTGATTTATTTTTTAATACTCCTGGTGTAGTAAACCAATCTGATTGCATTGTAATCCAAGTCCGACCTTTTCATGGTGTGCCTGAATAATATGACCATATATGAAAGAAGACATTATGACTCAAAATAATTGCTTGGTTATACAGGTATCGACCAGGCTGCTTCTCAGCAGGAATATTTTCTTTGCATTTTGGGATGTAATGCCACCCTGCTGTGATGTGCTTCATAAAGAGGAAATAGAAAATGTTAGTGCAAAATAGTCATTTCGCATTTCTCTTTCTTCCAAGACTTGACTGGCTGATTTTTTGTTATTTTAATAGTAAGGGGACTTAAAAATTTGAATGTATTTCAGTTCTTGAAACCACATTAACATTTCTGTGCAAGGGTTTACAAGCTGGTAATTATTATAAAAGTGTACACTTTGCATGTTTGTGAGGTTTGGGCCCTATTGCAAAGAGTTACATAGTTTAGGACTTATGGCTTTTTACATGTTAAACAAGTAGCTAGCCAGCCTTCTAGAGATTTGTGTAGAACTGTGTAAATTAATACTTGAGTACTGAAATCTTAGTGTGTGTTATATGTGTAATATATCAGAGCAGCCTCTGATGCCAAATTCTGTGATAAGCTAACCTTATATATCTAGTGACATTATGACTTACCTTTCTTATACATGCTGTAATAATCTCTTTTTTGCTGATACTATTACAGTAGTAACATACTTTTGAGGTGCACCATATTTATAGAAGTTGATGGTTTGATAGTTGAAACCTTGAACTTTACTATTTTGAACAGTCTTACTACAGTTTTTCACAACACTACCACAGTTTAATATTGAAGTGCTTGTTCCAAAGTAGTCAATAATGACTTTAGATTCATTTGCAATAGCATGTGGAATGCTGCAGCTCACATGTTATTTGATGATTAAAAATGATGAGTTAAAAGCTGTAGGTGCATAAATCAGTGGAAGAAATGCCAAAATTGGCGAATGGATGCCTTTGTTCTGCAGCTTTCACCTTTTGGTTCAAGACAAGAGACTTAATATAAATATAGATGATCTGATGCTGCTTCAATCTGCTGTGAAGCCACTTCTCATCTGTGTCAAGGCATGGAACAAAGCAATAGATTTGTCTTAGGAAATTTTAACAATGCTTGGTAATTACAGTTATCAGTTATGTTTTTAATCCTCTGACCTGTCTGAAAATACTTGTGGTTAGCCAAGGTTTGTATCATAGGGTAGATTTTCTACAGCATGAAGTGAATAGATTTCATGTTTTGTATCAAAACACTTGAATTATAACATCTCAGGAGCTAATTATGTCATTTTCATGTCTAAAAACTATTAACCTCTGCAGCTTTAAAGCTACATATGACTTTTGTTACCAGTTTTTCATCATATCTGTAGAACGTGAGTCATAGCCTAAGTATCACAAATCCATAAGTTTTTCCATGATTGCACACCTGAATCTCTTCCATCATGGTGAACAACTTCAAAGTGTAATCCATCATAAACACTGTATGTGTTTGCAAACAGAGCCGGTAGATTGCTTGGGCATTTTCGGAAATTTGTTGCGACATGCTTTGTGGGTAGCAGAATTCCATGCATCCGCTTTTGCTTGGTCGACATGTTTGTTGTTGCTGCTACTGCAGCTGTGTGGAGCTCCGTGTCCACCAGTGGACATTGTGACAAATTTCCGAAAATGGTCAAGTGACCTACCAGCTTTCTTTGTAAACACATAGAGAGTTTATGGGGGAGTACACGTCGAAATTGTTCATTGTGTGGGAAGAGATTCAGGTGAGTAATCATGGAAAGACTTATGGATTCTTGATACTTTGGCTATGACTCGGTTCCTACACATTTGATGAAAAGTTAGTGACAAAAGTCATATGCAACTTTTACATTCAGAAATGTTGTATAGAAAACTGTGGTATTCTTTGTGTCACATCTGACATGTGTTGCTACATTCCCTTAATATTGTACTTTCTCTGTTTGGTGGTTTGTTTTTTCTAGCTTTTGCAGCAGTTGAAGAAACTCATCTGTGACCTTTGCCGATTGTACAACCTTCCACAACATCCAGATGTGGAGATGTTGGACCAGCCCCTGCCTGCAGGCCCAGTGGCACAAGACAGAAAGGCAAGGCTGCTTAACGTGCTACGTTGGTTACTAATTTAAGGAATATTAAATGCATAGTTAAATAAGGGTGTTTTGTTCATGTCCTGAAGTCTTGTGGGTTGATCAAACAGCATTCTTCATCACAGTAATTTATATAAAGCTGGCTTGTGAACTGATTCAAAAGGCTTTTTCTGCTGTCAGAATAAGTGAGCTCAGGACATGATTGCCACAGGACATGTCTCCTTTATTACTGAGCCTGACATTATGTCTTATTCATGTGATGTTTAGCACGGGACAGAGGAGGTCACATCTGAAGAAGAGGAGGAAGAGGAGATGGGAGAGGTAAGTTGTCATCTGTCTCTATGCGTCTTCGTCCAATATTTTCTCAAACTGAATGTTTTTTGTAGTTGCTGGAAAAACATAATTTAGTTTTGTTTTTTATTTCTGAAAATTCAGTTGGTATTTTTGTCGTCATCTCCCCCTCTACCCAAACCTATTCACTTGGGATTATTTCGGCCTGAGAATTTCAACTTATGCTATGATTTTGGCTTTTGGGAATCTTTAATGACATCCTTTATCCTGACTTTGGCAAACTGTTACTTTCTTTTACTGGTGTTTCTTGTGAAGAATGAGGCCCAGTTTACATGATAACACTCTTGGGTGAAAACGACAAAATATTTTGTCAGATGTGCCTTTCGTTTAGACGGCAGTGGCATTTCTAGGGGTTGAAAATGCAAAAAAGTGAAACCACCGTCCAGAGTGGAAATTTTAAAAATGCTCCACTTTCAATCACCGTCTAAAGAGTTGAAAATGCAAAACTGTGTGTTCTCGTCTCATAGAGTTTACATCACAGGCACGCGCCAGTACAGGAAAACAACATGTCAGATTATTTCCCTGCAACAGACATTCAAGTTGCTGTAGCCACTCTATTTTACATCCAAGTGTCATTTCAGCAATTGTCATGAATCTTTATAGAGAGTAGTGTTTTGTGATTGTATTTCCCACTAGGAGAGAACAGGAAGAGTAGTAGAAAGGTTCTATGCAGGCGCTTGGTCTTGGTGGTGGTGATGCCACCTGGCGAATTTACTACATCAAAAAATAGGAAATTTCACACACTTTTGCATGTCTGTGTGCATGCAGATTTTCCCCCCTAAACGCATGTCTACATGCAGAATTAAAAGTGAGAACACAACGCCACTTTGCGTTTTGGATTCAGATAGTTATCGTCTAAACGTAGCCTAAAGTATCAAATTCTGAAGTACCTCTGAACTCACAGGACATCGAAGATCTGGACCACTATGAAATGAAAGAGGAAGAGCCTGTGGATGGAAAAAAGTCAGAGGATGATGGCATCGAGAAGGAGAATCTTGCCATCCTGGAGAAGATTCGTAAGAACCAGAGGCAGGACCACTTGAATGTAAGTCTTGGTTCAGTGAGTATTGAATTTTGGGATAAGATGAAGCCTCCATTCAAAGCACATAACTTTGTGAAGGACAAACGGGAAAACATTTTGAAAAAGAAGGCTGTTAAAAAGCCAGTGATAAGATATTCCTTCATTCATCTCACAATGGCGGATGAGACCTGCTTCCTAATGTGTTCATATTTCTTAGTGTCTGCCCTTCAAGGGAGCATAAACTTTTATGAAAAGATTTGCTTTCATTCTGGAAAGTGTTCTTCGGTTGCTCAGAGTCCTCCTCAATGGCTCAGCTGTGGGAATTGGCATCTGAAATTGTGTCAAAAAAAAAACAACCGCATCCCAAATGCGGAACCAATGTGCACTTATTTCACATTGTCTAATATTTTGGGGATCAGTGAAACCTTTGCTTAAGGGGTGTATGGATATAAATATTGATGTCTAGTGGAATAGGGCTTTCTCTTTGATGCTGGCTTATGGTAAGTACAGATGACAGGTTTAGCATCATGGTGAACATCACTGCCTGATGTTCTTTGTCTTGAAACAGTTCTTTGTATTATTTTGCAGGGAGCAGTGTCTGGTTCAGTGCAGGCCTCTGACCGTCTAATGAAGGAGCTAAGAGAGATCTACAGGTCTCAGAGTTACAAGACAGGTATGCACAGCACACTGCACTTGGTAGCAGATGTAAGCAACTTACAAATAACAACCGCTATAAATGGTCAAGTAGAATTCAAAGACAACTTCCTGACCTGTCCTTCTGATATTGAGCACTCTTTGATGTTGATGTGGGTGCAGGGGCAGTTTTGTAATTGCATGCTCATTTGCAAACAACTCATGTACGGTGCGTTGACATGCTTCTCCCTGCAGTTTAACAAAGAGACCTTCTATTCTTTGATCTGCCACGTTTCATATGCAGTAGACGGAGCTAAATTTTAAACCCTATTTTCTTTTGTAGACTTCAAATGACTAATACAGAATTAACTGACAATAGAATCAAAATGAGTGCAAGTACCACTTCGCCTGAGTTGCCTCATTGCTTTTCCTTTAAGATTGCAGCATAAAAAAAAAAATATAAAAAAGGCGAATAAATCATTTTGCAGTGTTGGGAGATATTAGAGGACTCACAGTCAGTTTCTTTTGTAGGCATCTATTCAGTGGAGCTTGTTAACGACAGCCTCTATGAATGGCACGTCAAACTAAGGACGTAAGTAACATTGGGATCCTTGGTCTTTGATTGTTTTGGTGACATGTGTTATTTCCTCCTTTCTGCTCACATTAACGCAGACTAATTGATGAATTTAATAACCAACAGGGTGGATCCAGACAGCCCCTTGCACAGTGACTTACAAGTCCTAAAGGAAAAGGAGGGAATGGATTACATTTTACTAAACTTTTCATATAAAGTAAGTAAATCTTCGGGGCGGTGCAAATGAATCACAGTTTACAAATTCTTTATATTAACTTTTTTTTTTTAATTGGTCATCCCTGTAGGATAATTTCCCCTTCGATCCACCATTTGTTCGTGTTGTTTCGCCAGTGCTTTCTGGGGGGTGAGTACATTTCGCTCGCACGTTTCTCAGGTTAAGGTTTGTTGTTATTATATAAAGGAACTGCAATAGAATCAACTTTACTGTGAAGATTAAAAAAATGTTCCTTTTCATCCCCCCCCCCCCCTCTGATTATGTTTTTGTACTGGCTTTTAGCTATGTTCTTGGAGGAGGTGCCCTGTGTATGGAACTTCTCACCAAACAGGTATGTATTTAAAACATTTTTCTGTCAAAGCATTTATTATGAATTAGCATTGCATGATTTTAAGAAGTGCTTCAGACGTTATTTGCATTGGCTGTACATGCTTAAACCCTGGTGATTGACACCGAGCTTCCTTATTGCAGGGTTGGAGCAGTGCCTATTCCATTGAGTCTGTCATCATGCAGATCAATGCCACTTTAGTCAAAGGAAAAGCCAGAGTGCAGTTTGGAGCCAATAAAGTAAGTGAGGAAGCACCAGAGGATAATTTCAAGTCAGAAAATGCCCTGTCATAATGTGGACTACTCATAATGAATGACAAGGTGCATGATGACACTCCCTTGGCCCGGATTCCTGGTTTTTATTAATGGCCTGCTGTACTGTGTGACAGTCTCACGCTGACTGTGTGCTGTGTTAATTCAGTATCAGTGAAGTGGGAGGTGCAGTATGTCACTACTGGGATGGCTGAGGTAGATGCATACCCCTTTGTTCAACTGTTGTTGTCACTAGTAGTTGTAGTTGTTGTATGTCTGCTCTCTTGGTGACACCTAATCTGGCTTTGGGTTGCTCCACAGTTTGATGAATTAACTGCGCAGGAAACTTTGACCTTTAGAGGCTGATCTGTGAAGCTTAGTCTCAGCGATTTTTTTTTTTTTTTTTTTTTTTTTTTTTGTGAAGACCTAAAATAGATTGCATTTTTCTCAGTGTTGTCCTTCTGTAAAAATAGGTTTGCTTTAGTTTTATAACACATACTTCAGACACGTTTATTTTGAGGACAAACATTTTGAACCTCTTTACATTCTAATAAGTCATAGCTTTTCTCATTGAGGACCAAGAGTAAACAGATCATTACCTTATGGGTGTTAATACAGCACATAAAACAGTGTCATGTTTGTGAATTATATTTCTGGCAGCTGTTGGTTTATTGCCAAGCATTTCACTTCAATTCTGGGCCATTATATTGTCCACTCAGACCAAGATACTTGTTACACCCTATTACAGAGCTGCTTTTTCATTTCATGGAAAAAGTCTGTATAGTGGTTAAAGATGTCAGTATCATGTGACATTCACTTGGGGCCTCTTTAAGAGCTATAGTGATACTTTATTCTTGTATTTCTATTGTCGTGTAGGTGTTGTCAGCAACTCTTGATCCCGTTTATGGCAGAAAATAAGTTGTTAAGATTTTTGAAAGCAGCCAACTATGTGTGGTGTATATACTGTGTTGTACTTATTACATAAATTTGTGAGCAGTGATGTATTGTTTGGTCCATAGGCAGGTCTTAAGGGAATAATCCTAATCAGCAGTCCGGTCTGAAGTGTTGGACAAGCAGAGGATGTGTGTTCATTGTCCTGCATCCTCCACAGGCGTTAGTTCTTGAAATTAGAGATAGTGAGATAAGCTTTTTCTTCTTGTTTATGGGCAAAAAAGCTGTCACTGCTGTTTCCTATTCTGTGCTGTCATCATAAACCTCGTGCCCCCTCTCAAAGGTTCACTTTATTTTCTTTCTTTAATGCAGAACCAGTACAATCTTGCCAGAGCACAGCAGTCCTACAAATCCCTGGTTCAGATCCATGAAAAGAACGGTGAGTGTTTTTGTCTCCAGTTTCATATAGAGTGCATTAGCTGCCTTGTTTACTGAAACCAAATCCCTCACATGCATTAAAGCACATGGAAATCTGTGCTGGAACAGTTGTGTGTTCACCAAACAAGGACAACATTTGCATACATGTAGTCCAGATTGTGGTTTTATTTAAGAGATCATTTCAATACATCGGCTGATGTTTTTAAGTTCTTATGGCACTAAATTATTCTTTAAATATGAGATGTCTGAAATTCACAATGCAAAGCCATAAATATAATTGACTAGCGTGGTGACCCTTTGAGAACCACAGGTTATAGATGTGGTAGTTTTTATGCTGGGGAGAGCTGACATTTGGGAAAAGAGGTTAGTCTACATTTTATAAGTACTGACATAAAAATTGTTTGGAAAATCATTCTTTAAAATTTAAATGACGATTAATATATTAATACAGATATCGAGGGACTGAATTTAGTAAATGCGTCGTTCCTGTTTTTAACTTCATTTCCCATCATGCAACATTGTACTGCGCAACTTTCTCTTGACATGCAAGGCTGCTTCCTGTCCCTCCCCCCGGCAACTGCTTAGCAACAGGAAGAATTAAATCAGTCCCTTCTGACTGTAAAAAAGGGAATTTTAAAGAAAAAAGGTATTTAATGTCAAGATGGGACTATTCCTCAACTGTAGGCACCAGTCCAGTTAAAAACATCTCAATTTCTCAGAACCGCACAGATACACACCCAGACAGATGCTCTGAGACCTTCCACTATTATGGTAAAAAATTGTTGTCATCTTTTATGTTAAAATGACGTTGAGTCAGTGTTGAATTATAACCATTTAAAACTCAATTTTAGTTGCTCTTTAACTTTTATTTATGAAAACATTGCCTCTCAGAGATGAACATTTAAAAATGACCTTAGGCTACATTGAGCTGCATTTAATTGTAACAGAGTATAACAGTCAAAAGTTCAGCTGTATTCAGATTCACAATATTTCTTTTAATAAGGGAATACAGTTTTAGCTTAGTTTTTGTGGAACCTGCACAGAGTAGATATAATTAGAAATGCAGATACAAATCAGTAGAAATAAATGTAGAAATCTGCTTTTGCTGTTTAACTTAAATCCTAAATGTTTGTATTTAATGACAGTTAGTCCTGTAAATCCTGCTGCTCACTGATATAAACCCAAACAAAGAACATCAGGTAAACGAAGCTTACACTGTCGGGGGTCGACAGCAAGGGTATAGCCCCGAAATCCCCCTAATCATCTCCTATTTATAAAGCTATTCACGATAATTGTTAGACAATCGATATGAACTCAATTTGAGCTACATCGACTTGATAGTGGAAGAAAAATTGTCAGAGAACCAATTTTTTTCCCCAAAACTCCACCTAGTGAGTGAATATAAACTCTGGAGGGTACTGAGAAGACAGACACTTGTAAGACGATCAATATGAACCAAATTTGATCTCAATCAGCCTATTATTGCTTGATTTATGTCCAAAAAACAGATTTTCAACGAAGCGCCCCCATTTGGATGACATATAATACTCATAGAAGCTGAAATCCACAGGGTTCTTCCACTAGGGGTACCCTCTGTTCGTTATCAAGGGCTAAGAAATCGAAACAAATCTGTCCGAGTTATCGCGTTCACACGAAGGATGTCCGACAGTGGTGGATTCGGTGGATCCAGCATTGGTGGCGTTCGGGGTAAAACCATAATAACCCTAAAACTCGATTTTGGCGATATAAATATTATTCAGTAGTTTTGTTTTATTAAAGGGCTCCCCTAGGCATGCTTTGATTGTGAAATTCAGAGCCAATGTTTAAAACAACAATTTGGCCAAAAGCTGAATGTTATTTATGCCTCCTTTTTAGTGTCATGGAAACAAAAATCTTGATTGTAAAAAATGACTGAATTGTTTCAAGGCTTTAATCACATCACCTCATCAGTGTTTTTGAATCGATGCTAATTCAGTCATACAGTTTATGAACCAGCTTTTTAGTAAAACACAGCAGATAAACACTGGCCACTGTTAATGTCATGTTATTTTGTGATAGCCGGTGGCGGTCAAGGTTACTGGGGTTAATCGATCGGTAGCTCTGGTCTATTTGTGATGAAAAGTTGATTTGAGGTTGTAGAATGGAAACAGCTCTTAAACTGTGGAAGCCGGGTGCCATCGGGTTAATGAACCTGTATCTGCAGCAACTGTAGTTCAACAGTCCACCAAAGCACTGAAGCGTGACATTTTTTATGGTCTGTTCTGACATGTCCCCAATTTGCAACCTTAGAATTATTATTTTTTGGGTCTGAACTTGTTGAAAATGCACCAAACAGTACTGATTTAAGCAGAAGTGAACTCTGTGGACTGCTTCCTTTGTCTAATCTATTGTGTGTCATTTATTGTGTTTTTTCAACAGGCTGGTACACACCCCCTAAGGAGGACGGCTAGTACAGACTATTGCCTTTCCTGCAGTGGGACCATATGTCTTAGATTCTTTTTCATTTCCTCACAACCAATACTTCATGTTTTTGTTTTTTTTGTTTTGTTTTTAATTGTGAAAAACCGTTTTGTTCTCTACATGAGAGTTTGAACTCCAAACCAAATTCCTCAATCTGTGACCACCCAAAACACACTCACCCTACTCGATAATTTACACTCATCGGCTCCTCTCTAGGGTGGTCTCGCTCCAGATATTTATCTCTCTGTAAATCTGTTGTCTGATACAATCCAGTTATTTTTCCATTGCGACATTCATCCCATACTCCAGGAAAAAGTGGACAAAATATCGTGCAAACTCGCCCTTTGGTTTTGGCGTTGAGCATGCCAAGGTTCCTTACTGGCTGTTAGTTGAAGGGTGCGGCATGGCTTTACCTTCCGGCGGTGGCGGTCTGACTCCGCCTCTTTGGCCACAGACTGGATCTGAGAATGGCATGTGACATTCCCTGTTGTGATCGGTGGTGGAATGGACATATAAATGCTGACAAAGAAGCACCGCCTTTCTCTTCACGGACGGCCTCTGTAATAATGTGCTCATGTATAATCTTTATAATGCCAAGATCCCTTCTCCACAATAACAATGCTTTTGAGGCTAGCTTGCTGTCAAACCTTTTATCTCTCAAAGCTTGAAGCCCTGAGATGAGGAGAGAGAGACTTTTGCAGCCTGGGCGGGACAGCCCATAACGGGGAAACGGCATCCCGCTGAGCTCTGAAGTAGGAGACCACCGTCACGTCCACAACCAGCAACCAAACGGCTCCCTGACGTCGGAGAGGTTTGGTGTGTGGCGAGGGTGGCGACCCAAACACGACTAAGCAAAGCAGGGGCTTGCTGAGATTGGATCACACTGTAATGTAGTTTAACTCCACATGTAAACATGTAAATTTGTATTTCTGCAAAAGGATTTAATTGTTTATAATGTAACCTTGTGTGGGTCTTTGGCTGGGCAGAGACTGTATTAGTATATGCCCTTGACTATTAACAGCAGGGGCACGGCAATTTCTCAAGGCCCACTTAGAATAAGAAAAAGTTACTTCGTGAATACTCTGGCAGAAGGAAACAAAAGTACACCATGTTCTTAAGTACGCTTAATGACTACTGCGGTTGTTTTTGTTTTAAAATATATATATTGATTTGTAATCCTTATGTTATTGGCAACAATGACAGTACCAGTCTCCTTATTTGATGGCACCATTCGACTACGATGGTCATGACAATAACGGCATAGACCCAGCTGTTTCTGGCATTCCAGAGGTTTGGTTATTCCGATCTAATCACTCAAACCAGATGAACCTCAGTAAGGCTATGCAGTGAAGACAGTCAGTGGAGAAAATAGTCTTAACAGTGTAGTCACCTTTGTAGTTCTAGTAGCTGGTTCACGTCCTCACCACTTTTGACGCCTCCTCCCCTTTACAGGAAAGTGACCTTTAGCCTCCGACATTTCCCTTGACATCGGCCCATTCACAGCAATAGCGTTGACCATTAAACCCTCTGGCTTCATACCTGGGAAGAATAAACTGGAGTCTGTTCCAATTCCAGATTTGTATTTGTTCAGGTTTGATAAATATTTGTTCAAATTTGTCACAGGAAGGACCCAGCGCTTGCCATTAACACCTCTCTGGTTACTATTCATAACCACTCTCAGCACTGTTGTACCCCTCAGCATGCTGAGTCTTTGATGTAATGTGAATAATATGCAGAAAACCGTGTGGAGCATTCCAATTAATGCAGTTACACGTTTGTCGTGGGTGTTCTGTTGTGTGGTTATTTGCATTGTTTTAAGTATGTCGTCCTGAAAACCAGCGTAGAAAGCTTAGTTACGATCATTCATACAGTCATTCCTCGTTTTTATTGCGTTAATTTAGTTTCCTCACTAATACTAACCTCAGTCACAACACCATTATCTAACAAGTAGAGAATTTTTGTCTGAATATACAACTTCTTCGTGTTCTGCATGTGTCTGATATTTGTTAAGACCTGCAGGATATGACAAGTCACCCTCCTCTCTTGTCCACCTCAAGCAAAAATCAATCTCAACATGACTTTGGATCATTGGCATGATTGTTAACTGTTGTGGTGCCATTGGTAACGTACTGATCACTTCATTCTGGTCGTTCTGTCGAGCCCACCCCTGCATTCTCTGGAGAAGCAAACTCAGGAATACATACTGCACACTTGACTTTGCAAAAGATTACTTCAGAATATCATCATCAACTGTAGGATTGAACATGTCAGTCTCTTTTTTTTTTTCCTCTCTCCGTTCTTTATTTTAGGGACTTTTACAAAGTTACGCCCGCGTTACAAATAGGCGTTGGAGTGTGTTTTGCTCTCAAATTGCTCACACTTTAGATTTGTTTTTTGTTTTTTTGGATGCTGGTTGAGGTTGATTTAAAAATTACTAAGCAAGTTTTGGAATGATCAGATATGTGGAGCAGGGGTTTGCAGCCACCCTCAGATTATCCTGTGCTTTATGGGGTTCAGAACTTGTCTGCCCAGTTTCTTTGATATTGCTGTATTTTGCATGTCAGTATACTAATGGGTTGTTTTCCCAAAGCTACTTGAAGGCAATGGGCAGTTTGGTATGGTGGTTAAAAAGATAGCTGTATCAATTTTCTCTCCCCCTCCCCCTCCTCCCATAGTGTACTTACCTTGTGGTTTCCAACATGATGGCACAGAAACATTTTATCACAATATAAGACACATACAGTAGACCCACCGATGTTGATCACCTTTAAGATGCCAGAATTCCCAACATAAGTAGCAGTTCAGATTGTGCCATCAGAACAATTTAGAGTCGACATTTTTAACACGACGTCTGAGATAATGGTGTACCCAAGTCTGTTGGGCCCTTAATAATGGCTTCTCTTACACCAACACGTCTGACTAACCAAACGGTCTCTGCTTTGGCAAGCAGCATATTGGTCTGAGCGAGCCTGGATCTGGGTTCTTTACCTTGCTTCGTTAACTGCGGTGGCCGGGCTATAAAGTTATGCACTGTTAGCATGCTTTGGTTGGTTTCATTTTTTCATTGCAAGGGTGATTTTGACCATGTAAAATAATTTGTAAACTTGCATCAAGTTTATGAATAAAGAATTTTATGAAATATCTTGTTATTCGTTTAGTTACCTTATCCTGCCATTAACTGCTGTGTAGGTAAATAAGTCGACTGATTGAACCCTCAGGAACAAACACTAAGATGTATTTAAGTGTTTGTTCTAGAACGTGAAAGGTAAAGTCTGAATCTGGAGAAACATCTTTGTAAACCTGAGATGCTGCTACATCCGGGGTGTCCAATCCTGGTCCTGCAGATCTATCCTGCATATTTTAGCTGTATTTCTCTTCCAACACTCCTGATTCAAATGATCAGCCTCTCATCCAGCTCTGCAGAAGCCTGAGAATGACCATCAGGAGGGTTGGAAGAGGGAAACATCTAAAACCTGCAGGATGGTGGCTCTGCAGGACCAGGGTTGGACACCCCTGTGCGACATCAATGATGTATTCCAGGTTCTGTCATACCCATGGTTTCCAGTAGATGGCGTTCTTTGCATAAAGATTGAAGTCCCAGTTTGTTTCTGTTCATGTTGAGGAGAAAAACCACATCTGCCCTGATCTGCCTCAGTTAGAGCCTTTTGATCAGGATCAGTACATATTGTACAATAATGTAGCCCTCATTCATGAGAACTTTAAAGAGTCACTTTGATGTCACATCATTTAAGGAAATCTGTCTGGTGTTCCTCACAACCTCCATTAAAGGACATTCAACCTACATGAATGAGTGCATAGTGAGGTAAACTACAAGAAAACAAAACGTATGTCAATGTCTCCAGGGTTAATGCTAAAATTAAACATGTAAAGGTGCATCAAGTACCTGGGATTTACATTATTTCTATACACATACATATACATACATAACCATATATAAGCAGATGCACGGTACATGAAAGCATCTAAGGTTTGTTTAGAGTAAAATTCAAGAATCAATAATCTGGACTATCACAACACCTCCACATGTTAGAATAAACCACATGCAGAGTGACTAAACAAGTTAAACTAGTTTACTTCAATGAACGAAGCAGATGGAATTACCAGTGCATGATCAGAATAACATCCTGGGTAAAGAATTGGAAAGTAAATCTATATTTAGAACTTGTCCAAACCAGATTTACAGTGTTTCACCAAATGAACATGAACACACAACCTGACATACAACTGCCTAACATTACCATTACACTTAGGGAGTTTATCCAGAGGGCATTAAGTAGATACACGGAGTAAACCTGCGGAGTTAAAGATCAGTGGAGCTCTGGGAAAGCTGCTTTTCATAAGATTTATCGTAAAACGCCTACAGGGGAACAGCTGGAACAGGTGGTGTTCAGGGTGAATGGGATGAAGGATTTGAGTGTGTATCCTGCCAAATATCTGTTAGTTTTTGTAACGTGCA
>JAPTYQ010000018.1:45122146-45148962 GCA_029814465.1 Ostorhinchus cyanosoma
AGAGTCCTGACCTCAACCCCATAGAACACCTTTGGGATGAATTAGAGCGCAGACTGAGAGCCAGGCCTTCTGCTCCAGCATCAGTGTGTGACCTCACAAATGTGCACTCCTAAACCTTGTGGACAGCCTTCCCAGAGGACTAGAAGCTGTTAGAGCTGCAAAGGGTGGACTGAGGTCCTATTGAACCCCATAGACTAGGAATGGGGTGTCACTTAAATTCATATGCGAGTCAAGGCAGGTGAGCAAATACTTTTGGCAATATAGTGTATTTACTACAAATACAGTATCTAATAGATGGGATAATATCTCCTAATCATGATAAAGGTGATTACAGATGTGAATAAAAATGACCAAAAAAAGAGGAATGTGCAAAACAAAATTACTCCAACTTTATGGACAACAGTATAACATTACAACAAACCTACTTGTGGCTTTAAACTTTTGCACAGTACTGTATGTGTTTATGGTGTGTTCGTCTGGGTGTGTACCTCTGACACTCGAGTCGTCTGGTATTCTTGCAGCTGCTGTTGGAAGCCGTAGTTTGGGCCCACAAAGGATCGGACGGCTTTGACTGCAGACAGACAGTCCTCCCAGCTGTAGTGTGTGACGGTCATCAGGTAGGCCACCACCATGGTAGTGCTGCGGGACACACCTGCAAGGCTGCAGCCGAACACAACACAGCCTGGTCACTGTCACATAGCAACTTGATCTTTACCTTAAGCTTTTCTTATCGGTAAAGTTGATCGACAACTTTAATAGTCAATACCTACCAGTGAACCAGGCAAGATCCACCATTCAGGCGACATTCATGGATGAAACTGATGCACTCTTTAAAATGTTGTAACCTAAAAAAAATAAAAAAAAATAAATAAAACAGCTTGTAAGGTTGCAAACGTCCCACACCTTCTGTGACATTCAGTACTAAAGAATGAATGACTGTTGATAATGAATATAAGAAACAGAATCTGAAAACAAGAAAAGCTCCTGCACACTGTCTCGCTTCCTTTGAATTTAATACATTATCTTAAACATCAATATATTTTCCCTCTGTTTCACACAAACTATAATACAATTATGTTTTTGAAGTTATTATTAATAATGATAATAAGGTCATTCAAAATACTAATTACAAAAAATTATTAAAATTGTGGGAACTTTTTTTGTTGTTTCCCGAATGTTCTTTTCTGCAATGCATCTATCGTATAAAGGTGTGTAAAGCTAGATTAAATAAAATAATACTTAAATAATAATAGAAAAAACAATCAATCTGTGAAAAAAAAAGTGGTTTAATGAGCTTGTTTTAACCTTTAACAGCTTTGTTAACCCCACAAACATAATAAAAATGTGCAGCTTTTAACATAATAATCCTACAAATGCAATAACTTTCCTACAAATGTAACAACAGTCACCCTCCACAAACACAATACCTCATTTTCCCACTTTGTGCTGCTACTCTCTCCATTGCTATAATCATATCCACACATTTTACTTACATGGTTCAAACACAGGCTTCTATTATACTAAATGAGAATAAATGATATCCAGTTCAGACTAACGCTTTTATAATAAAACCTTTATAACATTTTTGCCCATTCTGTTTTGTTCCTCCACTTGTATTTGAAATTTAACACCTATTCATCTGGAACTAGTACCATGTGGTGGAACTGCAACATCTGATCATTCTAAAAGGGCAAGTATCCGAAAAATAAATGGGAAGAAAAAGAAAGATGAATACATATTTACGCATGTATTATTGAAATGTATGTCATGTACTAATTTATTACATTTGTGGGAAGTTATTACAATTTTGGAAACTGAAGATTTTTACCGTCCCACAAAAGTAATAATTATTACATTTGTGAGCAATGAGGTATTACGTTTATGGTAGGCAACTGTTATTACGTTAATGGGATTATTACGTTAAGTTCATTATATTTGTGGGGTTAATAAGCCTAATCTAAATCATAATGATGTTTCACTGACACATATCAAATAAAATGTGGCAAAGAACTGAGAACATCCTCACATTGATCCTTCAAAATATGACAAACTAATGGTAAATTAGAGAAGGTGCTGTAGAGTTTTACTTTTTGTTCAGTTAAACTAAGATTCACTTTGACTCAGTTGTTGAACCTCTGATACTAGTATTACTCATCAAATCTATCAGTTATAACTTTTTACTACAGTGGAATGGCATAGGTGTTGTAAAAGTGTGTAGATCTAAAAATACATTTCAAGTTACACATTATAGGATATGAAAAAGGGCACCTTGAACTGAAACTCCGGTGTTGGGGACCTGGTTTGTTTTCTGATTCTGACTGTAGAAACTGTTGGCAACTCAACATAATTTTTTTTTTTTTTTTTGATAAAGCAGGTAGGTTTTTTTTTGGTGGTTACAACTGGAAAAACAGTAATATCCAAGAGTGGTGATTTTTTCTTTCATTTACTCCAACAAGTCATGTGAGAAAAAAGGTCAGAGTTTCTTCAGCCCCGGACTCTGTGGTAGACCAGAGCTCAGACGGCAGGGAGAGACAAGGGAAGTAACTGTCATTTCTGTCTATCTGCAAAATTACAATCAGTGCTTGCTCATTTGGCTCCTAAAAATGGCAAATCACTGTAACTCATAAGACACACAGCAGCTCTTAATGCTGGTGTTCTGACCTCAGTGCAGTTTAGTAAAAGTGGATTCCACAGGCCTACTTTTTCACCGCCAGGAAACACCACCAGTTCTTTGCATAACCAAGAAGTGCATGGCTGATAGCAGCGTCTCCAGAGGAGCAGATGCCTGTTACTCAATAGCAGACAGAATAACAGACTGGGGCTAAAATAGACTGACTGCCACTTTACTTTTTTCCTTCTTCCTGAGATCCAAACCCCTTTTCAAAACATGTCTTCTCAGCACTTTGTTCTGTCTTCCTAGCAAAGAAGTTTCCGGCCATCTTGTTTAATATGCAGAAATTTACCTTGTGACAATGTTTTGAGGTTTAAAACAGCTGAATCCAGATAATAATACTGAAAGAAAAAGTCTGCTGTTAAATCAATGCATTATAAAGTCCGTGCAATAACAGCTTTTGAAAAAGAATGCTACAATAATTAATAGAGTTTCAAAAAAAATGATGTGCGTATGAATCTTTACTGAAACCAAACATATACTATGTAGCAGGTTAGTTTTTCCAAAGTATGCAACGAAAGAACCGCAGACGCTGCACACAGATGGAAATTTCAGATGCAAATGAGTTAACACTTTCATGGTCCGTGCACACACACAGGATTATAAATATGAAGAAGGGGAATTGATTACTTTGTTGTCATTTTTTTGTTGTTTTATTATAACGTTTTTTGTTTGTACTGTTTTCAATTTCTATTTCCCTTTATCTTCTGTAACAAATGACAAATGTTAACAAGATGAGTTCCATAGTGGACCGTAGATGTGGGAGGGGCCTCTGGTCTGGACTTAAAGGCCCCTATCTGACGCTGATGGCAGAGCGGCAGTTTGCCTCACTGCTACCGTCAGTCAGTGATTGTGACAGAGGGGGTTTATTAAAACCCTGGGTGGTCGAAGCCAACAGCCAGATGCCACAGTAAGGTTTCCTTCCTCTGCTGCCTCAGGGAAAGACGCCTGATTGCGACAGTGGAGGTCAGACACCTCCAAGCCAACCCAATCAGCAACATCCAACCACACACTCTCAACTCTCATTAGCTTCTATTTTACCCTGCACTCTTTTATTTTATTTTTTTTTTTTTTTTTGCGTGTGATGTAGGTAAAAAGAATCATACATTTCTTTATTTAATATAATCATGTTAATTCTGCATGTGCATTTAAAATCAGATTAGAAGAACACAATTTTGTCTCTGTTTTATTTTCTTTATCATTTTGTTGTTTAACTCTTTTGTTCAAGGTTTCTTTTGTAATATAAAATTTTATTTATGTATAAATGTATATTTAATGTAGGTCACTTTAGTCTGATCTCACACGATTTTGTCATTTGACTTTGAGCTAAAGACATTTTGCAAATGATCAACAACAGGGGTGTCAAACTCAATGTAGTTCGATATGATCTCAACTGGGCTGGACCAGTAAAATAATAATTGTGAAAAAGTAAAATTGCATCATGAAAATGTTTACATCTACAAAGTTTCCTTCAAAATCTGAATAACATCAACAACCTGAACTGTCTGCCTCAGGATATCATTTACACATGACATTACGACTTACAGACCACAGTGGATCTATAAAGACATAAAACATGTAATAACAGGCAGAATATTCTTCAATTACTTACTTCTCTTGAGACATTTCAGGTTGTTTCTGCTTGTAAAGGTTATTTACTTTTTTGTAAAAGGAAAATTAGTAAATGTAAATATTTTCATGCAATTTTACTTTTTTACACAAAACAAAGACAGAAATTTGTGGTTGTCATTATTTGTATGTCATGATAGTATTTTACTGGAATGGCCCACTTGAAATAATATTAGTCTGTATGTGGAACCTGAACTAAAATTATTTTGACATGCTTGATTATTAAAATCTTCAGTGTAATTTTTGCATTTCACAAATTCCTCCAGCGGGCCAGACTGAACCCTTTGACAGGCTGGTTTTGGCCCATGGCCGTCTGTTTATCACCTGTGATCCACAGTATCTACACAACTTGGTTTTGATGATGGCCAATATCTAATATTCTTCACTCAATCACCAATAATAATAATAATAAGTGTGAATTGTCTAGACTTTTGAGAGTTGGTTTGATCTTGAGTCCCAGATTTACTGATCCATCAGTTTTAGTTTGATGTCCAGTGATCCAGAATATTTTATTATCCTGCCCATTAAAAAAAACCAAACCAAAAAAACAGTTTGGTTTGTTTCTTTCACTTTAACAGCAAAACTATTAGTTGAATTCATACCAAATTGGGTTTATAAATTGCCAGGGAACCAGAACAAAATAATCCGATTACATTTTGGGGTCAAAGAGGTCAAAGTTAAAAGTTTGTATGAATTTTTTTATCTTTCTTTCTCCCATTTACTTATAATGGCCTAAATTTCAAATGTCAATAAAGACAGAAATTTTGTTTCCATTTACTTCAAACTTAGCACATATATATAAAGGGAATTGTTTATACATCACTCTGATGACATAAAGTTAAGGCCTATGTATTTTTTCACATTTTGGGTAATTTTTTTTTCTCCACGATTTATTTAACATTGTGGTACTCCACCATTACAAAGGATAAGGAAATCAGTAAAAAAAAAAAAAAAAACATTAATAAAAAAAAATTTCATTTTTAATGAACTCATTCTGGGGGGAAAAAATTCTAATAAATGAAAACCATTGAGGAACTGATTACACGTGCTGTGGGTTATAATTTTGAGCTCTGGGGGTGAAAATAAGAGTCTGTGACCTTGAAATAATATCAAGTAAATAATATCAAAACAGAAAAAAGTCATGAAAACATACTGTGCATTTATTTCTTTAACTTCATGAATACTGTCACAACACAAAGGTGTATAATAAGGTACAATACATGAAAGGGGCGGGGTTTGTGGTGCCTGAAACCAACTGTTTATTGTTGTATTCATTACTTTGACTTAGGTGCTCAGTAATTACCTTGTAAAAAATAGTACATTTCCAATAATATCTACTGTCAGAGTGCAGTAACACTGGCAGCTTAATCTGCTTTTTCCTGTTGCATACAATTGTTAATATCTGGGCCTTGGAAAAACCCACCACTGGTTGGCTTCTCCTTCTCCTTCTACTGCTCTAATCTGTATAAAAGCTGCTTGCACCAATAAGGTTTGATTGATGAACTGACTCCCGCACCAGACCCAAAGAACCCACTTCCAATCAATCAGGAAATGTATTGTATCTTTAGCTGTCCTGTGGTTGGCAGTAGGATCGATGAACACCACGACACTTCCCTTCTTATATACAACTTAATGTGATTAGTATCTTCAATCTTGCAAATACAAACAGCACTGTTTACATGTTTTACTACTTATTACTCACCAGTCAACTAAAATTTTCCAAGGGAAATCACAGTGAGTGTTACATCTATGCCACCCGCCTCCTGTCTGTGCTGTAACCCTAAGTGACCAGTAGATGGCACTATTACAGCTGGAACGTTTGAATTTTTGATCCAAAAATACTACAGTTAATACTGCATGAGGTCAAAGGAACCATAAATTCTATGACTAATATGTTGTGTTAGTGATTGTTGCATGGGCCGAGGAACCGCTCATTTCAACATGCCTCCTGAAGGACAATGAGACATCACACATACTTACACCATCTCTTGTTCCCTCTTCCTCTGGCTCATTTGTATTTTTCCCTCTTTTTCTCTAACACAATTGTGGCTAATTTGCAGCCCCTAAGACCTCTACACACTTAAGGCTGCAGGAGCTGACGTCACTGAGACACACACACATACACACACACACACATATATAAATTTGAAGATACACACTTTATATATAGGTAGATTCCTTGACATCATTTCATGCTGTTATGGAAAACTGAAGCCACCTACAAGCTTCCATGTTGACAAAGAGTAGAGCAATAGAATCGAGTCTGACTAAATCTGATCATCGACCAGCAATTACTATAGTCCATCATGTATTTAATCTGGCAGCCTGACTGAAAACACATGTGATTAGCAAAAAAAAAAAAAAAACTGCAGAAAAATGTATTTCCTACAGCTAAGGAGTAGGCATCAAAGTCTTGAGTCCTCTGAAGACCACATCACAAAATGCTAAAAGAGAATTATGGATTTTGGCTCAGTGACACTATACAGTTATCCAGAACTGCTGCTTTACTTGTGTTACAGCATTAACATTCAACAGTATAATTGGACATTTGACATTTATCAGTGGCCCGTCTAACAAAATAAAGTAAATTAACAACAATAATGGGAATCTTCAGTAATCAATCTTACTAATCATTTCTTTGGGAGACAAAAGTTATCTTTCTTACAGGATATGCTATGGTAACCTTGTATTTTTTTGGTATCCTTGGCCAGGTCTCCTTTGAAAAAGGCCAACCTGGTTAAATAAAGGTACTTTTTTTTTTTTTAAATAACAGTTTTCTTGGATAGAAATAAATAAATCCAAACAAGCATTATGCTAAGTATTTTTTATCAACAGACTGAATATTTCCCTTTGCTGTGCAGAGTCTACATAACAAAGTGACACTAGTAGATTTTATGTCAAACATTTAGCTCTTATTGAAGTAAACAGTAAAAGAATGTGCTTAATTTAACGAAAAAATTGGAGACACATTTGAAATGACAGATCGACACTTCATTCACTGTTCATAGAAATATACTCAAGTGAAGCACTACTGAAGTAACACTGTTTAACTTCTGGTTAAATTTCTGGTTAACCTTTTGGTTAGATTTGTCAGTGACAGACTGACTAATGACTCCTACAGAACTGAGACGTGGTGTTTTGCCCTTCACAGTTTCAGAGGATATTCAGAGTCTCTATCAAAACCCACCTGCAGGAATCTCCCAAATAAAAACTATCAATCTGCCTTCAATGCAGCCAAAATGCTTCATACAATAGTAACGGTCTGTGCTGCCCCGTCACACCCTGTGGCCACAATCTGGTGAGCAATAGTGTTGAAATAAAACTGCATGACTCATACCAGCTTCACTTGGGCAAGGAAAACTCAGAATGTATGCTTTAAGTGCCATTTAAGTGCATCTGAATGTGTGAATATGAGAAAACATCATATACTCACAGGTTCTGACTGGAGGCGTCAGCTGCATGAATACAAAGGTAGGTCATGTCCTGGAAGGCAAATTAAAGAAACTGCATTACTATTGAAATATAATCCAAGAACACATATTACAGCACATGTGAATGGTCCTAAATGCACTGCATTAGAAGACAAACATGTATTGTGTTACTGCCTTGTCTACATTCCTTGTAACTCAATGTAGTTTCCTACTATTAAAGAAAAATTATAGCTGTCTAGTTCTCACTTTTTGCCCACATAAAACCTTTAAGATAAGACACCAGGATAAGATGAACTACAGATGAGGGTTTTTTAAATCAAAGAACATTGAACATATTTTTAATAAATCTCCCTACCCTGATAAAAAAAAAAACTTTATTAGAGTAAAACATGTAGAGAAAAATTCTGAGGAAATTCCATACAATTATTACCTGAAAATTCCATCAGATTTGATGAAGTAAAGAAAAAAAACCTCGTCATTAGCTCCTGTTCCTAAACATACCACTAAGAATATTGCACAGACACATCACTCCAACTATAACTCATCAGTTCCCCCAACTGGCTGACAGGACACATCACATAATTACAGGTCTAGATGCACAGTCATACCAAAATCTGCAACAGACTTTTGACAGGAAATAATGTAATTGGATACATGACAACTTGCAATTAGACATCAGACAACATTACCAGGCTTTTACACTGACCTCAAACACAGGCTTAGCATTGTTATACACAGATAGGATGTGAGTGATGCCGTTCTTCGAAAGACTTTCTCTGTTCTCTGCATCTGGGACAAGAAAAGAGACAAAGTTACCCAACTAGTCTGGTCCATGTTTACAGTCCTGCAGCATCATTTTTTGCAGTTAGGCTTGTGGTCACTTGCTCCTGTCATTTGAACTAATTTTAGCTGCTCTGCTCGTGTATCATGTGGGGTCATCAGCTCAGCAGCTAAAGTTAGAAAGCTGCAGATGCTACATTATTTGGGTATCTGGGTTCTGCCAGGTCATGTGATGTAACAACAAAAAAAATAGTTATGTTGGGGAAAAATACTTTCAATGTATAAAATGTGATTTTTCCATCAATTTATTTACTTGTATTTTCCAAAGTGAAAGATACAAGATAGGGGGTATTGTATATTCTTACCGATTGTAAAGCTCCTAGAGACAAATGTGTTGTTAATTGTCATTTATGTAGGGAAGATTTTACCAAAACAATGCATCATAGTTTCAAAAATATAATGTACCTTATGAGACACATCATTTATTTTAAAGTAACCTACCACAATTATACAAGAATGCAGGAAACCAGACACTACACTTAATGTTACTAATGAAGTTAAATATTATTTTTCTTACCTCTTATATTGCCAAGGTAGAGTCCATCAACAACCTGTGAAGCGGCATTTACAGACATATTGCATTTAGGTTAGATATTTGTGACAGTACAGCGTCGAAACTTGACTTGAAAGGAGCAAATGCCCTGGATTGAGTCCGACTGGATTTAAAGGCTTAAGGCTTAAGAAGTACCAGCAAGGGAAACACTGCCTACAGCCATACAAGGTCTGAAGCACTGATGCATCATTATCAGACCAAAATGGAGAAGAGACACTGCAAAGTGCAGGATTTATATGGATACAGTGAGTTCTCTATAGCTGCTAGAACATAAGAATAGATCCATCTTCTGTAGTATTCTGCCACTTAAAACTACAGCAGAAACAAAGTCTGACTTCTACAGACATTATTGGAATGTATGATTAGAACATGTTTGTCAGTGAGTTTATCTCTGCTGTTTCAGTATAATGACAAAAGAGTATTATGTCAAAACCAAGCAGGAGGATTCAGATTTAAAGAAAGGTTAAAAACATTCTTATTATTATTAGTAGTAGTCGTAGTATTATATTTCTCTTCTTTTTATATATTTAATTTTACTTATTTTCTATGTACGCTCTTACAGGTTTTTTTTATGTAGGTTTGCTTTCTTCTAGTATGTATGTATATATATAACATTTTTTAACATCATTTTGTGTGATGCAGAAACGTTAAATAAGACAACTATCTGTATGTCAGATTTCTGTTTTCTGAAATGATGATTCTCTGTCTTTGAGGTGCCATATTTTTCAATATAAATATTTATTTTAAAAAAAACATTTGTAATAATGGATTGGATCCTCAGAGTAAAGTTAGACAAACTGCCTTATCACAGGATCAGAGGACAAGGTCTGCAGCAGGTAGGACCTGGCCTACATACTTGGATACGTGGAATCCAGTTATTACAGTACAGCAAGTTCAAAGTTTTGATCTCAGTGACAGCCTGGCAGTAAATAAACCCCAGTCACACAGAATCAGATCCCCATCAGACTTCAGTGTGAACAGTCTGTCATTGAATTCCGCTGCTTTTAATATCATTGCGGGTTATAGCGAAACGTGATTTATGATGAATTAAGGTTGAGAAGGACAGTCCTAGCGATAAAAATACACAAATGGGAGAATAAAACAACAGAATTTGGGTCAAAATCAGAGCTTACCTTGTTCATTCCATTTCCCATGATGAGTGAAAAGCTCCAGCACTTGAATGTTCAGCTGCTGATATGAAACAATGGACTACAAATGCACAGCGAGGCTTCACTGCACTTATTTCACACTCAGATAATCGTGGGTAATCTACGGACGATTCGCAGAGTTCTTCCACTAGTCATAGGCATTATCAACCGGTAAAAGCATGTCTACAGAGTCCTGTTATTGCAGCCCCATAACCTGCTCTGGGCTCCGTAAACAGTTCCGTCATGCTGTAGCCTATCGTCTTCCGGATTGTTTTGACGTGAAACAACTGCAGCTGCGGGTTCATCCGGTAAGTGACATCACAGCATGTTGCAGTCAGCTGCCGAGTTCTCCCCAGCTCTAACCTTCACATGTAGGGCATACGGCTTAATGTTTAGGCATATTATAGGGAAAAAAAACAAAAAAAAAACACCGAACCCCCACGTCAAAGATCTTGGACTCATGCAGCTGCTTCGGCCACCTCTAGGTCTGTTGTTTTTCAGGTTGAAATGAACACATATTCTCTTTTCTTCAAACACAACAGCCTTAAATGGAATCAAAGGGGTTCTGAAGGTTAAAATCACTCTTTAGTGTGACCCCTGACCCCATGACAAAAAGCAGCAATTAGAAACATCACATATGATGCGTTACAGAAATGTTAAAGACATAGGGAGCTCAGACTAAATAATACCTCTTTGGTTTGGAGAAGCAAATTTTTCCCCCCTTAAACGTTTTTTAATGCTATATATGCTTTCCGTACATCCAGAATGTATCTTTATACAGAAACTGAGAGATCCATGTGTGGTCAATATAACTAAACCAACAAACTTAGGACTTTCCACAGACCTGTATATTTCCCATATTTCTCCATGTCATTCTAACCAGCTGTGGACTCACAAACATTTACACCTTAAAATTTGATTTACTCTAAATATACATGAACTTAAAGGATTAATTACACATGTTAGCATCATAGTATAGCCTAAGTCAGATATTTTTTTAAAGGACATGGCCAATGATGCAAAATGAAACAGCAGTGTTAGAAGAATAAAGTTACACGCATATCACAATTTGGCCAAAAAAATATCTTAAGCAATTGTACTAAAAGGATAACATAATGGTAAAATAATAATTATTATGGGCAACTTCATCAGAGTCAACATATTAAGCTTTGTCCTTCTTTCAGTAACTAGTTCAATGTGAATATTGTAAACAACTATGAATATCATATATCTATGAATCATCATCCAGGGAAAATGTAATAATTAATATTTCAGTTGAATTGCAGTATTGTCATTACTAATCTGAACTATGAACATATATTATAAAGTAATATATCATAACGCTTTTAAATTAAAGCTCTATCCATTTCAAGAGTCGACCTAAAAATGAAACACCAGCTCACACAGTGAAGAGGGAACATGCGTTATCATGTCAACTGTTTTTATTTCCATTTCTATAATACACAATGACCTTAAGAGGAAGAGGTCTTCCAAAATGCACAGACTGAGGTAATGTGAACAACTGATAAATACAGAAATATAGGTATTCTGGTATGTTGAGTTGGTCTGCTTTCATGTTCAAGTATGTGACATGGTCCTCCTGGTCTTTTACTTTTTCCACTCCTTCTTTTCGTAGTCCCACTTGGATGATATACCCTGCACTGGGTTCATTCTCATGTCCAGCATCCTCTGGAGCTCTTTTGCTTTATACTCAGGATCAAATGTATGAGGGAGTGGTCCATACACTGTAAATAGGCATTTGTGATTTAACTCATGAACTTAATTTGACAACAAGTATCAAATAATGCAAAACTGAGAATTGTAGAATTTTATTTCCATAAACAAGAGACAGTGAAAGTTTGTGACATTTATATTACACAATTCATTAAACTATTCACAACACTTACCATACTTCCTCTGCCACGCCACAATCAGGCCAGTGAAACCGATGAAGAACAACACACCTCCAATAACAGACTTCCACTCTGCTGATCGCCTGTTCATCTCAGCATAGCTCTGGTGGAAGCTGATGCGGTATACTTATCATTGGAAACACACAAATTGGAATGATTAGTATTTTAAGATATAATTCATGAAAGACCTCAATTCAACCAACAAACAAAAACATTAAATTATGTTCAGAACAAACAGAGTGCAGTAAGTTTAAGCCTTACATCCAAGCTTCTCCTCATGCGACAGTGCAGCCCAGGAGCCCTTCTCCTTCTCCTTCAGGGACTTTTGCTCTGCACTCAGGTTTTGCACATAGCAGATATCAGGGAGGGGGTTCTCCCGCCTGTCAAAGTAGGCAGGGAGAGTGTAGGCCTCTACCTTAGCAACACCTACATACGACAGGAAAGAAGGTCTCATTAACACAGAATACCCTCACCCATGCAAACATTCTCTAAAAATGGCTCCAAATGTCAAGTATATTCTAAGGCAGGGAAATTTTGTTTCTCTTTGTAAAACTACTGATAATCAAGTAGAAAGAAATTTTGAACTTCTGAAAGTATCTTAATGCACTTTGTCATTTTTATCATACTATAGAGCTTTGCTTACTTTCTGCTATTTAAAGCATGTTGCTTCTATGTGCTGTCCGGTATTCTCTTGTTACTTATTGATGTAATTCCATTGTGACTGTAAGTGTGTTGACCGTAAATTCAAAAAGCTGAATGACTTTTTGACCCTTAAAGTATTGACATATTGCCATTGAAAACCCTGTTTATGGTCTTGGACCTGTCTAATGTGTCTTGACCAGATATGGCATAAATAATGTGTCAGATAATGTTGAGATAGAGAAAAAAATGTCCAAGAAGATCCCAGGAAGGAGCAGGTTTATGCAAAAATGTGTACTGTTTATATACTATATAACCACATAAGCACTCTTTTACCTCAACTTATATAGAATTTATCCATGCGACAGTTAAGATTCCAACAAGAATACACCTGCGTTGTAGTACATTAACAAAAGCTTAGTCTTTATCTCTGTTGACGACTTGCATATGTACACGATTGAGCAATAAACCGACTAGGTCAATCATTATCGCTATAGGCAAAAATAGAAAACACTTCTTGACTTTTCATGTGACACATACCATGCTCTCCACGTACACAGACAGATGTAGAAATGGCACGTTTGCCAACGAGGCTAAGGGCTCTGGAGGCCAGCATTCTGTATCAAACAAAAGTATATTAAGACAAATTGGCAAACTCATAAAAGAGCACAACATATAAAATGAACAACCAAATAACACATTGTCATATTTAGTTTTATAAAATATATATTTTAGTTTAAATGTTACAATGCATATAGTTTCTTCTCGAGGTTACGAACGACAAAACAAGTAAAAATATTTACCAAATATATTTTAATAGTGAACGTGGTAACGAACAGGCAACTCATAAATCTAATCTTAAAACTGTCTATAGAATACAACACTTTTGATATTTAAAAGGCTAAACATGAAAGCAAGACAACACAGACATATGCTGAATTTATGTGATAAACTTGAGCGAACATTACCAAACTTAAAACACCGATTAGCATTACGGTGTTATTAAATCGCTAGCTAAGCTAATGTTAGCATTAGCTGCACACACAAGGTCAAAGCGCTCAGGATAAGATGGAACATAGATTCTACTTTCACTGAGACACAAACGTATGACTTATTAGATCAGCCCTTAGTTGTACTGTAATTATATATATATATAATTCGGCAAACAATGGTGAAATTCAATATTCGCAAAAGAATGTTGCCATGACGTCTCCGATGCTAGTTAGCAGGTAAGATACCCAGATCCGCTCTGGCAAAGTCGCTTAAAAACAATTTCACATTTTTACAAAATTGCACTTTTCTGAGAGCCAATGTAACGTTGAAAACCTTGATGCCCCTATTATACGGGCACTGTGGAATGCACCGCATTCAGACATAAATAGAAAGATGCTGATAATGTAAATACGACCTACTTTACCTTCCTTGCTCCGTCCGCCGTTGATCTAGAAGGAAGCGCGATGGTGACCGGAACTACGTAAGTTACTGTCGACCATGCGCTGCGAATTTTATGATAGTTTCCGTCAATTTGCGGCACCACCGGTGCAGCACAGTCGAGTGGAAGGTGGAAGTAAGATTAGCTTGTTAAGCTCGGTTCTGTGTTAGTAAGTCATTACGTTTGCAAGACAGTTGGGATTTTTGTCGATTGTACATGTTTGCTTTAGGAGGCACAACGTCAACTACAAAATCTGGCAGTAACTTCACTGCTGGGGTAGATACCTACTTTTTTGCGGACTTCACATGTAATGTTAGCTAACGGTAGGATTCACATTGCACTACCTCTGTACCGAGTAGCTATCCAGCGTCGCTGAGGATCTGTCTTTCTTCCGATTCATCTGGTTCTTGCATAAAACATGCCTATTCAGCTGACAAGTCAGGCTTATTGTAAAATGCTTTTACATGCTGCCAAGTATCCTCACTGCGCCGTGAACGGATTGCTAGTAGCAGAAAAGATGAAAGATAAAAAGAAAGACAGCCACAGTGAACCAATTTTATGTGTGGACTGTGTACCCTTGTTCCACGGTACTCTTGCTCTGGCACCAATGTTAGAAGTAGCTTTAACACTGGTAAGTGTATAATCCAGTCTACTTCTACATCATCTTTGTTATGAACATATTTCTCACGATATAAGGATGTGTTTTTTGTTTAAAGTCTTTCTAATACAGGTGTTAACGTTATGACTGAAAACAGTTTTACATTACATTGAAAGCCACGAAAAGGGGTATCTTGAAGATTTGCTATGTGTTAAGGGAATGTTTAGCCAAAAAAATATGCATTTACCTCTCTAAAACTATTTTTTTCTAAATTTTAAATTTTGCTCACCAATAAGTAGTAAATCCTCACGTTTTCCTCTTTTATAGGATTGTGAGCTAAGTATTGAGTGATAACAGCCAAGACACTGTACTTATCAACGTAATTGATGAGAAATGAAAGCTGCATCAGCATCTAAGTAACCTCAAGTATTCAACACCCACAAACAAATTTAGCAATAAACACATGTATTGTAAGGTTTGTAAAGGAAGTATTTATTATTAAGGTGTTGCATTAGATTGTGTTCCTTATAGCAGGGATTTTTTTCATCTTGGCTGTTCTTTCTTGTTGTTTTTCTTGTTTCTCAGATCGATACCTGGTGCAAAGAAAATAATTATGTCATTGCCGGATATTATCAAGCGAATGAACGCACAAAGGATTCAAGGTACTAGCATCTCAGTGTACTCTTAACTAGATTAAGAAGAAATGCTATAATGCCCACAGATACACCCCACTAGAAGACCCCATTCTTATAAATGCAATGTTTTTTTATTCTGTCTTTTGCAGACTCAACCAAGTTGCAGAGAAAGTGGCTGCCAGGATTTCTGAGAACTTCAGTGAATCAGCAATTGTCATGGTACTAGTAAATCATGTTAGGCTAGAGTAAATTGACTTTGCTTTTTACATGTTTTTACCATTTACCACAAACTGTGCATATACGCCTGTCTTCTGTCTGTGATTTTCTTTTTTTTTTGTTCCGCAGATCTTGCTACCTTTTTATAATTGGGCTTATTTTAAGCTTATATAGTGTAATATAAAGAGAATATAAAACTGTAAATGGGCTTAGCAGTCTTTAAAATATCAGCAGGTTTTGAAGACAATTATCTAAATGCATAAATTATTACACTTGAATCAGAGCTGCCATATATTTGTTTTATTTTCTACTTTTTTTTTCCATAGGTGGACAGCAGTAGATTAACAATGAGCTGCTTTGAACCCATCGTTCTTATCTATGACCATCATGAAAACAAGTGGAAAAGCAGAGAGGTTACTGTGTAAGTTTGGAAAGAGCTATCTTTAACATCTATATTCTATTTGCGCATCTTAAAGTAAGCCTTTGGCACATAGCTCCGTAGCTCCTCTCCACCAAATTAGTTCTGGGTCTTTTAATTGGTTCTGTTAAGGATTCCTAGAAGCTTGGTGCCTGAGAGTGAACCAGCCCAGATGTCCATAGGTTTTAAACCTAACTATTCTAATCTGAATACACCGTTAACAAGACATATGATGCACAAAATACCACAATATGGTCTTACCCCATCTACAGTTGTTTACTGCTTTTTTCAGTCTTTTTGTTATTTGTTATGCTCAAGTGAATAGACCTCTTAACTTCTTGCGTAACTCTGTAGTTTTTCTTTAACTCAGTATGTAACTAAATTACCACCAAGCACAGAGTGTTGATTTAGCAGAAGTTATTGCATATTGTTTTCTTTAATTCTTCAAGGGAAAGGTTAAGGGAAAACTTAGTTTTTTGTTCCGCCTGGGATCATCAAATAATTATTTTTTTTTTTAAATACTTGGAATGGTTCAGTATCAGGTTTGTGAAAAAGGGCGGAAACATTTTGTACTTTGTACATTTTGTTGATACATTTCAGAAGATTATTGCCTAACTCATCTTTGTGTTTTCTAGTGACTCTTTTGAGGACTGGTCTGAAGCACAGAAGATCACATCTGCTCTGTTAGAGAGCAGATGTTATGAAAACCTGATTGACTTTGACAACCACTTGGATGATCTAAGGAATGACTGGACCAACCCTGTGATTAACAAATCTGTCTTAGATTTGTGCTAAAACCCTTTGTCTGGAGCTCCATGGACGAATATACCAATATTCTTGCCATTTCAGCATGCAGGAAGCTACTTGTCATGCAATACAGGAGTACAAAATGCCGAACAGTCTTTGTTCCACAAAAGGCTCTTGCTTTGATGAGAACATGTGGAGCACTGAGGATTTAGGCCAAAATCTCTAAAGGGCAAGCACCATACTTGCACTGGTAGTGTGTGACCACCTTTTAAAAAGGTGATAAGCAGAGGAAGGCAGGTTTGAGTTTGAATGCAACTTCAATGCTTTCATTTTCTGGCAATGGTTTGTGTTTTTTCATAGTTGTGTGCATAAAGCTAAACTCTAGACAATTTGATCTATTTTTCTCTTTATTTTCAGCCAGTAGCCATACATATAATAAATAAAGATTTAAATGGTAAAAAAAAATAGATGATTGTATTGCTGAAATAAGATATTTATATATGTTCTTAATTATATTTCTGATTAGCCCTAGATAACCCAATAGACTCTGAGACTAAATTCACACATTCTCTAGATCGCAAGTCTGTTGGTATTTGAAGAAGGTTTACTGAAATACTGTTGTGAAGAAGACAGCCACAGTGATCCATAGGGTCTGGATCACTGGATTATGTGTCAAACGCTAAATGATATTCATCTGCAAATGCATGAGCAGTAACAGAAATAACTAACCCAGCAGTTGACTATTACATTATTATTGGTCTTACAAGCATTTCTGGATTCCCGTCCTTTGGTTACTCTACCCCGTCCTCTGGTTATCTTGGACGACAGGATGAATGTTTTGACTTCTGCTCTGGAGGATTTGTTCAGATATTCTGTTTGAGGATCACAGTGATGTGTAAATTTAGTTTTCAGTAGGATATGTATTTTGAAAATAGGTAATATTTATTTGAACTTAATTGACTATTTTGAAGCCTGTTATTTAATAACACCTAAAAACCTAAAGTAAGGATAAAGAACTGCCTTTTTATTAGGGATTATAATTAATCAATAAGAGATAATGAAATGTTTGTGAGGGCATGTTGTTTTCTACAGTGATTTTTCTGAACTGAATGTATAATGAAACCAACTTTTTGAAATAATCATCTTTGTCTGACTCCTTTTATACCATTTAACTACGTATTTTGTGTCCCATCTACTGCCTGACAATTCAAATAGCATTTTTCTGTTATGTTATCTTTTATCAATCATACAAGCAGTCGTGTTTTCTCAATTTGCAGGCATAACACAAGGGTATAGTAGAAGCGCTATCTGTGGGTCTTTGTATCCCTCCCATGTACATAAAACTGAATAACATTCAAATGAGGATGTGAGGGAAAAGGGGGAAGCAGAATGAAAAAGCAATTGAATATGCAAGTAAAGAAAATATGTAATTAGAAGAAATAACACACCATTGACATTAACCTCTGAAGATAATGAAAACAATTACATGAAAGAATTCTAGCTCATAAGTGTCAAGTACAAAAACAGGTTAATTGGAGTCCATAGTGTTTGGAAAATATCTATTTAATTCTAATGTTGCAGTCATACATTCCATAAGCTTCTTTATCCTTCTATTGATTCACTGTGAGAGGTTGTAGATTCAGCCAAGAGATTGAGATCATCTTCTCTGTGATTAATGATGTGGGGTCATTTTGTACAGATTTACCTTATTTGATACCAATGCCTTTGTTGGTGCAATCCTGTGATGGCATTGTTATCTGGTCAGAACAGGTGTAATGGAGAATACAATTCAGACTAACTTCCACTTTTATTGTAAGATTCAAAATCAAAAACTCTGTTTAACAAATAGTGTTGATTTAGAGATACACAAGACTGGCAGTAGATTAAGATATGATTCTATTAGACGGTTTAGCTTTTTATCACTGTGTGAAACTGCATTGTTGCAGAAGCCAAGTTTGAATTACTGAATACACCCATAACTTTTACCATATGAACAGGAAAATGACCACATCTGAGTTAGACCCCACCCACCCAATATTTTTTGTAGTTATCATTTCCTGTTGTGTATTTTTAAGGAAGTGATGATTTTGTAATCCAAAGTTAAAGATATGAAGAAACAAGTGAGATTTGTTAAGTTTTCCTCCAAGGATATTTTCTGTGTGTCTGATTTTTAATATTCTGTGTCACAGTGTTTCATTTCATATGCCTGTGACATAATATCGGCATGTTTTGCTGGACTTTCAACATACCCAAAAATGGCCTGTCATCTATTCCAGGGGTGTCAAATTTATTTTAGTTCAGGGGTCACATACAGATCAATATGATCTGAAGCAGGGTAGACCAGTAAAACAATAATTTCATACAAACATAACTTTTCTCTGTTTTAGAGAGAAAAAGGTAAAATTACATTATGAAAATGTTTATATTTACAAACTATCCTTTAAAAAATGTGGACAGGAACAACCATAAACAACCTAAAATTTATTAAGAAAAATAAGTTCAATTTTAACAATATGATGCCTCAGCTTCTCATTTGCACATATGCATTATAACTTACAGAGCACAGTGGATCTACAAAGACATGAAACATTTAGTAACAGGCTAATACAGTTAAAATTGCATTTACATCACATAATACATTTCAAATTGTTCATATTTGTTCAGGTTATTCACTTTTTTTTTTTTGCAAAAGGACAATTTGTAAATGTAATAATAAATAATGTAATTTTACTTTCACTCAAAGCAAAGAGAAAAATTTGGAGTGGTCATTATTTATAGGTTAGTGTGATGGTATTTTACTTGTCTGACCAACTTGAGGTTGAATTCAAATTCGGCTGCATGTGTCCCCTGAATTAAAAATCATTTTGACACCTTTTACAGTTAATGTCTTCAGTGTAATTTTTCCATTTCACAAATTCATCTCAAGGGCTGGTTTTGGCCTATTCATAACAGGAAGTACTACACACACTTGTTTTCAGCTGTTTACACACAAATGAAAAAAAATATAATTCACAAAACAACAACAACAATAATAATAATAATAATAATAATACATTTTGTTTATAAGCACCTTTCATAACACCCAAGGACTATGTACAGCAAAGGCTAAAACAGACAATGCATAGAATACAAAAATGTTCACAAGTCACAATTTCAATGCCCATTTTCATGAGAACATGTAAATATTGAAATTATTCTAGTTCCCAAGAAATTTTAATTTCAGTGCATATTGTTCAGTGTGCTGTTCCTCTTTATTACTTAGTAAATATTGCCACCTAGTGGATCATATCTGCAACTGTTGGTCAGGTAAAGATAAAGCAACGAATATAGAAGTGGACAATGACTTCGCGGCCAAAATTACGACTAAATCGGAGATAATTTACAAGTTCTTTTGAATACCCACTATATCAAGTGAAAACCCTGAAAATACTTTTAAAAATTATATTAAATATAGCGTGTTGTTTAAAAGAACGCTTATAAAGTTCTCAACTCTGATGCGCGAGGTCAAATCTCGCGATATGTGCAGATGATGACCTCAACGTGTTCTCCTATAACGCCCCTCCCACTGCCCCACAGCGCGGGAATAGTTTGTAGTTATTCATTGAGTGTAGTTTTGGACACAGGTTAATTGTAATAAGAGTAATAATAACAACAACAGCGAAACAGCGAATAATGGATCCTTCCGAGGTAGAATTCCTTGCCGAAAAGGAGACAGTGAAGATAATCCCTAACTTCAGTTTAGACAGGATCTATTTGATCGGGGTAAGTCCGTTAAAGCTGGCCTTACACTCCATGCTGTTACTTTAACCTCTTTACAGTCATCGTTTGCATAAATATTGAAGGTTTTCTTAAATGATCTAACTACGAGGGTTGCGTTTGTACGTTTATTCATGTACCCATTTGACCACAGGACGCTAATGCTAATGCTAATGCGAATGGAGCTAGTGCAGGTGTAGCTGTGTACGCCATGCAGTGTTGGACTCAGACGGTGTGTGTTTTTGTCAGGGTGATCTGGGCCCCTTCAACCCGGGCCTGCCCGTGGATGTCCCTGTGTGGCTGGCTCTGAACCTCAAACAGAGACAGAAATGTCGAATTGTTCCTCCAGAGTGGATGGATGTTGGTAAGTTTCAGATATTCCACATTCACAAACCAGACACATTTATAAGTTGTCAGTGTGTGAAAGTTCTGCATGTAGTGAAATGACAGTTTGTAGAAGAGCATCATCACAGAATTTTGAACATTTCCCTTTAAAAGTGACAATGTTGCCACTGGTTTAATTTGAAGTCTTGTGCTGTCATTGAATTGAGCACTTTTACTTCTACTGGGCTTTGCCAAGTGAGTAACAGTGAGAAAGAACTGTGCAGCAATACTAATAATTCCATATCTGTTTTTAAAAATGAATTTAGCAACAACCATAATAGCTCAAATTGTAAGGCTAAGCAAGTACTTTAACTTTCCATTAACGAATGATAACCAAATATTTAATAAAAAATGAATTTATCATCATTGACAAAGTCATGGAATAAGGAAAAATATATATCAGCTATTCAAGGTTTGGAAAAAATGCCAAAAAGTGCTGTTCCTCAAGGAAAGTGCAAATATTTAGCATACCACACTTTTCTTGATATATGAGTACATATTATCAAAAAATTTAACTGATATTATTATTTTAGTTTTGAAAGAATATATTAATTCATGGTAATGGAGTGAGAATCCCAAAAAGTAACAGAGTGAGGTGTTCAGTGTGATTCATCACAATAATAAAATTGATTAAGATAATGATCAAATGATCAGTCTTTGGCCACATAGGTTTCATTACTATATTTGATAAACATCTTTCTGCTGTTTGTTTTTTTTTTTTTTTTTAATAATAATAAATGAAATTCAAAATCAGTATTTTGTTATTATGAAATATCAGATTAGACACTGGCATATATTTTGAACATATTTATTTACACATTACTATTTACATTCTGAATTTATGCTGCATACATTCATTTACAACCTTTACTGTTCTCAATTTACACTGTATTGTCAAATATGTCCTTATATATCCAGTTGTAATTCAGGTACAAATTAAATAAACACAGTTTTAAAAACTAGAGATATATGTCCTTCATGCTGAGTATTCAAAAATATTGTTTTAGAGAAAACAAGATTAGTCCTGAAGGCCCTACTACATGTCTTTGAAATTTCATTGTTTTCTCCATTGAAATAAGTCATATCATGCAACTATAAGCTGAACCAGTCAAAGGCACTGGGAAAAAAAAAAACCTTGACTGGCATTTACAGTGGTGGAAAAAAAAATGTGGACACCCGTACATTTGTGAGATATTGAATTATGAACCCCTCTTAAGTCATTGAACTCTGCCAAGTATTGTTTCATTCTCTAAACCTACATGCTCCATACTGCACATGCTCTGTTCCATCAAAATCAAAACTGGATGCCTCTACAAGATAACGAAACACATCCAGGGAATGACATGTTGAAACTGTCAAGGATTTAGTTTTATTTTTTTCTTGTTAACAATAAACAAACAAAAAAAAACTTTTGAAACACAAAAAATACTTTTCCACAATTATTTCATGATATTTGAGATTATGTAAAATTTTAAGGATGTCTGAAAATGTTTTTCCACTACTGTATGAGAGATGCTATTATCATCCATTTGCCATTTCAGTTTATTGATTTACCGTTTGTTTAATGTGCAGAGAAACTGGAGGAAATGCGAGAACTTGAGAGGAAAGAGGACGCATTCACACCTGTCCCCAGTCCGTACTATATGGAGCTGACCAAGCTGCTATTGAACCAGTGAGTCATCGGCTTTGATAAAACATAAATGGGGGCTCCAGTCATATTGGTTCATGGTGTTTCTGGTAATTATTACAGCGCAGTTTGTGAAAATGCTCTTTTATCTTCTGTTTGTGGCACCTCTGCAGCGCTTCTGACAACATTCCTAAAGCAGATGAGATCCGGACACTGGTCAAAGATATCTGGGATACGCGGATCGCCAAACTCCGTCTCTCAGCAGACAGCTTCATCAGTCAGCAGGAGGCTCATGCCAAGGTAAATCTGATCACACAGAATCTCTTCTTAAAGAATAAATCAATATACAGTGAAGATACATTAACAAATATTGCCATAAAGTATTAACCTGAACCGAATTTACTTTGAAATTTGAAAAAAAAAACATTCAAACTTTGGCACCTTCAAAATTTCGCATCCAACACAATTTAAGTCTGATCTTGGTGTCTTTGATATCATCCTCTTTACTTGTAGCGCTGTTTTTCTGCTTCACTATTACATTTAAATCCTGTTGATGAAAGTGTATTATGGTCTGTCACTCTTCTGTAGCTGGACAACCTGACTCTGATGGAGATCAACACCATACGAGCGTTTCTTCTGGACTCTCTCAACAGCATGTACAAGTTACGGTCCAATTTGCAACCTGGTTCCAGTAAAGGACAGTTCATGGATTTTTGATTGGTACTGTCAAGGACCAGGTGTGCATGTCATCCCAAGGCTGTAAGTAAAAACCTTGCTACTGAAATGTGCCCTTAGGCCAAACTGAATGAATTTCCAGATGAGTTATTAGTGAATTATCTGATAAGTTTTTGACATGCATTAATCTGTACATATGAAAAGGCCATGTATGTATTTAACTTTTAAATGTGCATATGTAATTTAATTTTGTGTTCAAAGTCACCATTGTGTCATTGTGTGACAGAATAAATGCATTTGTGTTTTTATAGTATTGTATAAAACAAAACCAACTGAAGCTGATTTGGTTTTTCATATTTATAACCCCTTGGTATTTGTTCAACTGAGTATTTCAGAATATTCAATTTTTTACATATATATTGCAATTGACACTCAACAATACATTCCTTCTTTTTCATAAATTTTTGAGTATGAATGAAAATGATCTACTAGTCCAAGTCCCAGTGGGGGTACTAGTACTGTATTTAACCCATCTTAAATACTTAGGAATACATGTCTTCTTGTAATAGACATTTCATCTAACTCATCTAACTTCAAACTGATGCATATTACATTATCATTAAACAATTTAAATGGATAGATGTATAATTATAACCTGTGAAGGTTTAGTCCACTTAAACATCTGGATTCTAATTCTGAATTATTTCGGTAACCACAACATAGTCATTTTTGAAATATTTTATTTTTCTTTTTTGTCTGAAATCACAGCCATATATTCATAAATACCTAATTACTACATTCAACAAAGAATATATTACATTACAATGAATTCAAACAATTACATTTTAAAAACAGGATTTCACAGCATCTAGACATCCTCCACTGAGTAATGGGGCTATTGCATGGGCGTGCGTGGGTTGGAGACGTGGGTTGGAGACATGGAAGGCTGTGTAAGGTGCTCACTGCACTGCACCTTCCAGCTTATTGGCAGCTTACCTCAGCATGCATGCATGCTCCCTCATAAACCAATGGGCTGCACTCTTGGCTCTCTTCTGCTCCTTATGATGACTGACTACAGTCTATCACTCTGAACTGGTTTGGATTCGGGCATTAATTCTAAAAATAAAAAGTTTAACTAAATTAACTGTCAGAAATGTCTTGAGATAGAAAAGGAGTTGCGTCTCTGCACACCTTCCAAATGTGGGCAAGTGAAAAGCAATGGTCAGTAGACAGTTGTGTGCAGCAAAATTTTCTGTAAAAGATAAAAGTCCCTGATCACTGATTTTAGGTGAAATGTTTATGTGGGTAACTGCAACTTATTCACATGCTCCCAAATTCTTGAGGCACTTAACATACTGTTTGTATGGGGCATTTGTGCTTCAGTCTTAGTCATTTTTCAAGATTAACTTTATGCACATTTTCAAGTTTGATTAAATGTTTACATTAAAATACTTAATCCTGTCTCTCCTTTTCATATCACCTGTAACTTGTGCAGCTCAGGTAAAAAGTCAAACTGGTGATCTATTAACCTGAAGTATGGCATTTTGGTATTCCAATCACACAGATAACCACAAGGCAGAACAAATGAGCTCCAGAGGCGTGTCTGTTAAATGACTAAATCAGAGCTGAGGTGGTTGTTGAGGGGTGGACAGATGTTGTAAACAGGTGAAACACCAGGTAAAGCAAACCTATGTGATTCTATGTCTGCTAGGAAATAACCCAGTCAGAATCTGTTTTTGTGAGATTTTGCATCTTTTGTTCATCAAATTTTGGCAACTTTGGATACAATGGGTTCTTTAAAAACGCTAAACGCAGGAAGGAGATGAGTCCGGTCAGAATTATTCAGCAGTGGAAGATGGCCATTCTGGTAAATTTTTTTTGGCTACCTAATTGTAACTTAATTATGAAGTTCATTTTGGCACTATTTCTTCAATGGCTGCTGATAAGGACAGAATATCATAAGGCGTGATATTTAACCGTTGTGTGGGTTGGTAAGTCCAATGCTACATAATGTCATACAAAATGAAGACTAAAGCATTAAGGACCAGGTGTATCAGCTGGCTGCTTGAAAGACTCTTCATGTCTATACAAAATAGTCAAGCCAGTCAAACTGAACAAAGTAAAAAAAAAAAAAAAAAAGTGATGGGCATTTAAACAGACATGCTGCTGTGAAGGAGGGGGATAAGAGGGCAGGAGCCATTACTTGGGACGTCTACATAAGTTTTGATGAGCTGAGGGCCAGATGAGGTGGCTGTGGCTGGGATCCAGCTGCGCAGTGCCAGGAGAGAGCAAGATGAGGACCATATCCTGTTTTCCCTCACTCTGTTCAATGTCTAAAATGAGCAGTTCTGGCCAGCAGCAGTTCAAACACTAAAAGCAAGGCTTTCTTAATCCAACCCAAAAAAAGCATAAACATATAAAAATGGCAGGCTTTTTCTTTTAAAAGAACAATGATTAAAGTAATAAAAACATACAAAATTCTTTTAAGTCTTCATATTATATACATTACAAGGCTGAAGCACCTTTTAAAATTCTTATTCTCAAATTTTCTATTTCGAAACAATAAAACATTTCATTAAGTCTTTCCAAAAATGTGCATTTTCTAAGTTCTTCCCTAATTTGAAAAGTTATTTGTTGTAACACAGTACCACCAGGTAGTTCTTCAGCTTTTATTCTTAAGTGCATTTCCAGTTCAAAAGCTCAAGTGGCCACAGTGATAAAATCACTTCCATCTGGCCAGAAGCATTCATTTAGAGAATCTGAGTGTTCAAGTCTCTTGACCACACCCTTCCTGGGGTAGCTGCTCCCTCATTGGCAGGATTGTCTGTGAGGCTGTGGCGACGAGGGATGCAGGGACTGAACAACAGAGCAGCAGGGACTGAAGACGATGTAAGATGTAGGAGCGTGTCTGTGGTGATCTTCAGGTGCTTCTGTCCCATGCTCTCATGGTTGGCTACATTGGCACACATTAGTGGCTCATGGCACAGTTCCTAGCTGGCCACAATCCAAAGACTGTCGGTCCTTCACTGTATGGTCCTGTCTCCTGTGCATCTATCATCCATACACTCATTCACTTCATTCATTCACTCACTCACTCATCTCATCTGGCCAGCCATATTGTCTTCCAAGGAGCCATGTTGACCAGGCCATTAAAAAATAAACTCTGAGTGTCAGTCTGAAAGGGGTGGTGGATGGGGCCTGGGCCCCGCCAGGTCAATGTTTCGGGGTCACCTGGGAGGGTATCCCTTGTAATGGCTGCCTCTGGGCCAGTGTGTCTGTGGCAGCGTCAAACATTTCCTGAAGTGCTCCAGCTCTGCTTGCAGCTTCTCCCTTTCTACTGCCAGCTTCTGTCTCTGGGACATCAGCTCCTACATGAGAGGGGACACAAAGTTAACCCTAAAACCACTTTGAAAACAATGACATCATTATTATTACCTCCGCCAAGGAGGTTATGTTTTTGCCTGGGTTTGTCTGTCCGTTCGTTAGTTAGCAACATAACTCAAA